>JABASH010002186.1:0-21460 GCA_019776445.1 Tomocerus maximus
ACAAATATTGACGATTTGGTATGCATTTGAAAATCATGAGTTTTCAAACAAACCGGTGTGTTTTAGAACAAACCAAGTTTCAATATAAACTGTAACATATCTACTACATTAGCATAACATTGCTTTGCCTTTCAAATCAATCACAGCAGTCCTATACACCAACAAAGTAACTTTTATTGCACTCCGGAAGAATTAAGAGATGATCTCATCCTCAAGCTACCAAACCATTTCTTCAGTCCACTGCCACAGAGATTACTTTTCACATAGTCTCCACATGCAAACATTCTTTGGTGTTTTTGCTACTTCTCCATCACACTCACCAAGTGATTTTAAGGGAAGTTTACAGCAGAAGAATAGTAAAATTGGAAAACTAGCTCTTTATTAATGAAATGTGTTTGCCATTTAAATTCTGCTTCTTCTAGAGACAGGGAACGTGACACGCAGCCTACCTTTGTTAATACTCTGTCAATGTTAATGATATTTTTTGGTTAATTGCTAAATCGAAGCCTGTAAGCTGTCACGAGTTCTTCAAACATAATTAATAATTGTCTACAAGCATTAAGTAGCTGTCCTACCTCGACAATTAAATACCCAGCATACAGACACAGAGATCAGATCGACCTAGGAGCGTCACAAATAACTGTCTTTCTCAATAGTTGGTAATATCAACAATATGAATCACCTGGTGACTGTAATCAAGAGTACGTGGCCGAAAGTAGGGCGCACTAATAATTCAATCCCTACATGAACCATACACTAGAAATTAGGATTCTGTTCAGTCTCTAAGCTTAAGCTCTCTTAAGTAATTTCTGCATGCCTTTGCCATATCACCTATAAATCACGAATATTTTTAACCCGAGAGTATACGCAAGTAGCATTGGAGATCTGTTAGGGCTCTTACAATAAGGTACAGGAATTAAGCATGCGCTTATAGATAGATATCTAAATAGTATTGGTTCACATTTTGTTCGCATCTGTTGGTCATTCATGACATTATGTAAGTAATAATGGTGGATTGACTTTGAGTTGCAAGTAAAATGAGTGATGTTATTGTTGTGGTGAGGGGCGACAAACAAAGCAGACCAAGGTGCTTTCATTACCACTAATTTAAACTGGACTGACGGGACGCGTGTATTTTAATCTAAGTTTGTTCTATGCTCATTTGTTCATTGTGTACAGTTAGGTTCTCGCATTTTATAAATGTGACTGAAATGACAGGTAGATTAGCATTACAGATATCTGAACTATGCTGGGAGCTTAAGGACTTAAATAATCCGTAACATTAATTACGTTCTGTACATTCCATTTACATTCATCCGTCCCACATTTGATTTTGTTCAATGAACGACAACGGGGCAGAGCTAAACGAAGGTGACTCTTGTGGTGCATTTTTATTTGCGTGTAGGCACTTCCCCTGAATGAAACTTTTCAATAATACTACTCCAACTGTGTCTGATGTATGTGATCTATTGTGGCAAGTAGATAGTGTAAAGGACGTTTAGTGCACATAATTTATAACGATGTGAATGAGCAAATAGTGTAACGCAAGTATTATAAAACAGAGCATTTTAACTACTGAATCTCATTGTGTAGCATGCAGAGCAATAATGGGATGTGTGTGTGATGGCTGAGAGCTACTCCACATACAAGCAAGGTTGATTTGATTTCTCATTCCATTCTGTTGGCAGTGCTAAACGTACACGATATGCGAGAAGGATGAATACGAAGCTGAAGACAAGATCTGCATAAGGTTACAGTGCTCTACAATATTTCATTATTTTACTGCCAACTCTCAATGCAATGAGAAATAATCACAGTCAAACCAGACCCTACAACTAATCACTACAACCTAATGAAATTGTGATCCAATCATAATGCAACTGCCATGTACTCCCTATCTCCCTACATGCAGTGCACTCCATCACTCGACATTGCAGAACGCTTAAATATTTTATGACCCATGCCTGTATCATTATATACTATTAACTTTGTATAATAACTACCGTATGCATTGGCATGCATTTAGCTCCTAAGCATGTCAACACTTGTTAGCACGATAAAGTCACTCTTAGTCAGTCAAAGAATTCTGTCTTCAGCTTATTTACATTTTTACATTGAGAAAATTAAGAACCGCAAGAACGCATAATTCAAAACGGTAGTCTATTATTTGATTTCTGAGAAGGAAATCATCCTTCTTCCCTATTTAACACAAATAGATTATAAACAGGATGCTATTATTTATTTTATTACTAAAGCTAAAGTAGTCTGTGCTGCACGCGCCTATTACTGTATTACATCGCATAAGACTTGTAATTAATTACTTCTGCACTTGCATTGTGTGTCAATGCATGTGACTATGCACATCTGAGAGGACTTGGCTTGCAGAGCATATTGTGCATTTACTCTTGCTTGTTAGTCGCCTTTGAGTACCAGAATTTCAATTTAGAATTTACATGAATTTAGTATTTAGGCTGTGACAAATTCTAAATGCAAATTGTGAATGGGAAAAGGAGTAATGTGATTTGATGAGAAAGGGAGTGTAAAAAGGATCGGAACAATTGGATGGAGATTGATTGTCAATTTACAGTTCGTTACATGCCTATCAGTGACAAGAATGCAAATATTCACGGACTAAGAGATACTTTTGAAATCCAATAATGAATTTGGACGGACAAATTGTAGGTTCTTGCTGAATGTCCATCTTAGCTTAATAATTTCACGATTTCCTTTATACTGATGGCCATTGGTTTGCATATTTGTTGTAGGCTTTTGCTCTATGAAATGTATTTCTCATTAGACTGACTCTAATTCAAAACGTAGTGAAATGTCATGAGCAAGTCGTTCTTCCTTTTGCGTAGATTAGATTCGCTGATATTTATTGCTTTTGATTGTCTGTTGATGTAGGCACTCTATTGTTAGCATTTATCTTTAGTGGGATATGTGCAGTGTACTACTAAACTAATAATGCAATAGGATTGTTGAAAGTGTAAAAATAGTGTGATGGGCAGGAGACAATGAGGAGGAGTAGGGCAGCCATGCAGTTCTGTTCTAAATGCATCGTCAACGGAGAAACGTCGGTCAGTTTACCATAAATGAATAGAGAGAACATCACACACACGTCAGCATCGAATCGCGTCGAACAATTCCTCTAATCAACATAACTGTGCATTGGCAAAGATGAGCACTTGACTTTGTTTTAAAACAAGATCTTAAATGGAAACAACATCTGCTCTCTGCCATCCCAACTCATGCAAAACAACTTGTATGTGTGTGAGTAACATATGGACATGCCACGTTACTTTGCATTTACTTACACAACTGATGGAAATGTGCAATGCTCAGAGATGCGAGATAACTCCAGACTCTTAAAACTCTAGACTTGTATCCATTTGACAGAGCCAGACCAATCTGCACTTGCAATCTGCCTACACAGATGCTGATAGATTAGTGCACTGAACACAACTTCAGAAATCAGCAACCCGAGGTAGTTGGTGCCTCTCTCTCAAAATGTACTCTAGGGGTGGAAATATTGATAAATAGGAATAGGGACGAGGAACTGTTTGTGTGCTTTCCTATGCATTACACTGATTGATGTACCACTTACGGTTTACAGATGTAATTCTTATTAGCAAGTGGTAAAGACACAATAGTGCCATAATGCAAATGTGAACATGACTCATTGATTAGTATTGGTCCTCTCGCAGATATTGGACTGAGAGGAGCCGTTCGTTGCCAGAGTGCA
Organism: Tomocerus maximus; assembly: GCA_019776445.1. Taxonomy (NCBI): domain Eukaryota; kingdom Metazoa; phylum Arthropoda; class Collembola; order Entomobryomorpha; family Tomoceridae; genus Tomocerus; species Tomocerus maximus. Next base: position 3,743 of record JABASH010002186.1, read on the forward strand.
CTTTTACTAAGACTGGGTGGACTCAATTAGAAAATTCTTCCCTCGGGTTAACTTTTTAATTGTGCTCCTGCGGTCTCTATCTACTCAATCGACATATAATTATAATTTATGTCAGACTTGGTTAGCACATTTATTGCCAACCACCTACTACATACTACTGTGTTACTGAATACAAATATATAGCACACACTCACACGTTTACAGTAAACTATACAAGGCATTGCAGTTACAGAGTTTTATGAAGGCAGTAAACACGATTTGTGTAAGTCATCTAGCATAAGCTGCTGTAAAATATAAGTGCGGTAAGGATTAGCTGCTACATAACGCGTCTCCTTGAAAGCCCTTATGTAAGTACAAATTGCTCCTCAGTCTGTCCCTGTCTTGTTACCTCCGCTGAGATTTTATTCCATTGGTATGTGATAGCGAGCACATCTCTAATAAATCTGGAGTGCTTAATTTAGGGTTTCGGAGTCAGAGCATCTAAGACGGACGGCAGAAACAAAGACCCTTGAAATGATGAATAGGTCCTTAATGGGCGAGATCGATGCTCACGTCTTTTGGGAGATGCGTGGCTCGAGATGAAGAGTCTGAGGTGAGTGCAGGAGATGTCTGCCGCAGTCTACACTCACAACCCATCATATCACAACAATGTAATTTCCACCAATTTATCTTCCATATAAGGGCTAATGTCTAAAAAGGCCCGTCACATCACACACACGAAACACAAAAGGACCCGACAATTACTATTTATAAGGCAGGAGAGCAGATGAGCCAAGTGAGCTGACCTAGCCCAATGAATCTTCTAGTGTGAGAAAGGGTCGGAATTCTTCCTCCTCCATAATAAATGAAGACTTAAGCTCCCTGCACTCTGTTCCCGCAGGACGAAATCACAGTCTACATGTCTAGCTACAACTCTTTACATGATCCCAATAAACTACATAAATAGTTTCCGTTCCCTGCGTTCCATCTCTTCTTGACTCGCACTTTGTTAACTAACCCTGACTGTGTTAAATGAGAATGATTTAGTTAAGCCCCTCTGTTATTTATGTCCGACCTAGTCCCAGCATTTACTATAACCAATCCAACACTTCTCAACATCATTTCTCATTTTGTGCAACAAATATGAATCATGTAGTCAGACATAATTGTACTATAATAAGAGAGTCCAGGTGTAGAAGTAGGCACTTGAGTGAAATACTGCTCAAAGTACTCTAGTAGATGCTAGAGATGTATGGCCAGAAGTTCTGGGTGGATAGACTCTGTTGTGCATGGCAGAGTGAGATCTGGGAGAGACGAAGCGAAGAAAGTAGAGATAAGGAGGAAAAGGTCACGACGAAGTTATTCTGAACACAATGCAATGTGGCTGGATGGAATCCATTAGTGGGATTAGCAGACTCTTCCTTACGCACGGAACTCAGGAGCCAACTCTTGCATTTTATAACTCGCACAACTCTTCGAGATACTCAAAAATGGATGGCTAAACTGTTTCCCTTGCGTTGAGTCACTTAATTGTTATTAATGAGAAGGTCAACTCTATTTATACTCAACTACTGCCCAAATCCTTCAAGACAGTGATTTATATAACCATCCAACACAACCACTCTCTGTAGTTATGCATCCCAAAGCATCCGCCTTACTATTACGTGGGCAGGAGCATAAAATGATGTTACCCTAATGTCCTTTCAGTTTTCTCTTTCCTTACACCTCCCATTCCACCTCTATATGCCTGTCTACTGACCTCTCTAATACCCCTAATACCGATACTCACATATGTAAAGCGATAATGCGCTGGTGACTGCGTGAAGGTTTAAATCAAAATAATGTTCTGTATTATTAGTCGTCATTCATGACTAGGTGAGTTGTGTAGTGACCAACAACACTGTGCTACTATTAGTGGGTGGGGGATTGGGTTCCATGTTAGCCTTCAATAATGTTTCGTCCGCTCTCTCGCATGCTGTCTATCAGATTCCATGTTCTGTAATTTTTACCTACCTGCCGCTATTTGTCTCGTTGAGTAATGAAAGGGATGCAGAAAACGAAAATCTTTTTGCCGTTTCTAAACTTTCACCTTTTGACTTCTGTTATACTTTGTAGCTGCTGCTCAGCTGAATCTGCAGATAGAAGTAGATTCGAACATTTATAGTGTATATGGTTAACTACTGATAATTCTGGATTGGGCTGCAGATAGTGTCGGCAGGGCCAACCACCCAAAGCTCCTCGGCCTTCCACCGTACAAAATAACCTGAACTGAGTAAACAAGAGCAGAGCCCCCCAACCAGCCCTTTTCCTTTATTTCAGATTTCTAATTTGGGATTTTCCGCAAGGACAGTCAGAACATTATGCACTGACTCTGCTCAGACTTTTGATATTATTCTCCTGTACTCATCCTCCGCCTACAAACAGATTCCTTCACTCTTACAAATTGTTTATTTTTAAAGAATTTACCAATGCAGCATATTATACAGTATAAAAGTACGCAGGGAGGATAATAATTTATTCATTATCTGTAACTGGGCTTGTATTTCAGTAAGAAATAACAGTTAAAGCTTGTCTACGATTCTCGTTTGACTTGAATCAAACAATATGGAAAAGTAGACCAGATTTCAACTACCATGCAGTTAGTGCAGTGTCGTAAGGAGAAATATTAATATACATCAGGGCATGAACGATGATCCAGAATTCAGGCAAGTTGATCATCCTAATACAATTATATAACCATTTAGACCATCAATTAAGACTGCATTCGTTTTCATAATTTGTATTTGATGAACAATAATAATGTAAGACAGGTCGACAATTTTCAAGTTGGATCAATGTGTCCTCGTTTCAAATGAATTTTTACGATTGGTTGGAACGTCCAACCTAAGACAGCCATGCATTGCTTTTCAGCTAAGTAGTATAGTTTTAGATGTCTGTCTACCCAGTAATTAATATATCAAATGCGCAATCCTGGATTTAAAATAACGAAGGAATTCGTTTTAAAATCGCACGTACATAAACAAAGTTCGGGTTGAAAAGCTTGGGGTACCAAACGATTGGAATTTCTAATAAGACCTATTAGTAATAGAAAGAATGTCCATTTGGTAATTGGTTGACTGCTATAGATCGACGTGAGTTGGGACATGTTTCTCACCTTGTCCACTTGACTCTGACATTAAACATCTCGGCGAGTGTTGCACAAGAGAGCCTTTCTTCGTCGCTGATGAAAAAAGTGAAGCAGAGTAAGAGCTTCTAATCTGCCCCGCCCACTTGCCTATTTTATGAGCCAGATTCACTTGGTAACTTACTCCAATTATTCCTATCATTGAATGGATCGCCGATTAAAAACTCGCTTTTAATAAGTCATGAAGCGACGACTGCCCTCAGTGCACTCCCTCCTCTCTCAGTCAACTCTACGTTGATCTGATTTAGTAATGCAGTTATCTATAGTTACATTAGTGCAACTAACCTACTACTGCCACTAATAAATATGCTGGCATTTGCATGTCTGTGCGTAGGTGCAACGGTGCAGGTGTTATCTCACACATTAGAAAACAGAACAACAACAACGCAGGCAAGTAACGGTTCGTTGTGGATAAAGCCAGCAATAAAGAGCGTGTGTTACAGTCGTTGGCAATCTCTGATTAATTTATGCGTTTTTTCCACTTTATTTAAAATCATTCATCTAATTCAATTGTAGTTGAGTAGGAGTTGATTCACGAGCAGCCAAGGTGCCTCCTAACTGCTGTTGAACCCTGTGAGAATTACGTTTGTGCTATCCGACCAACCATCTCAATAATCTCTGCTCGTAAAACTTTATTAGTTCTGCATGTCAAAATTGAAACAAATAACATCAACTCGAAGCGTCTCAGATTGACTCGGCCACTACGGCTCTGTACGTCCTTGACGGAAATTATGCATGAAAAATATGACTGTGATAGCCAATCCAAAGTCAAGCAACTGTTGCGACTTACAAAACTTTAGCAACGTTATTTTGATCTAAACAATTAAATTGATAATTGGGACACAATGCTGCTTTGTGTTTATTTACTGCAGATAGATCAGTAGAGACACGGCAATTCAAATCAATGTTATCACGAACTAAAGAAACGAAAACACAAATTAATATTACTAGAGCTCTTTAAAATTCTTACTTTTATTTGCAAGCATAATTAAGCCCCGCCGTACTGCAAGTCCTATTGCTCTGTACCTAGTAGCTCTCTGCCATTATGAACATGTAATACTGATAGCATACACCTAGTCGTACTACCATTCCTTGTTGCTGGCTTTAGCAACAGATTCTTCTAGGAGGTATGCAGCAGCAATTAGGTACTACTTTCTATTCTGACTTATCCTATGGTAGACTTGCACTTTCAATTACCAATATTGCATACAATGCGATTGAATTAAAAACACAATTCTATTATACATATTATTATTAAACTGATCATGTCATTATAAATGTAAAGTCCACCGCAACTTTATCATAACATGACTCTGATAACAACTGCACCAAGTAGCGAGATTGCTTCAGCTCATAATTCAATGCCCTATCCCTTACATGTTTCTAGACCTATTCCATATGAACAGAGATGTTAAAAGCAATTCTTGATAGCGTGTATCCCGCTGTATTATACATGAATGCATGCATGCAGGTGTACGGCTAGTCTAATTTACCGTGTAATTACAATTATTTAACTAAATGACCATTTAGCAAATGAATTATAATTACAATAAAATTTAGCAAGATCATCAGGTCTTTTTCTATCGAGTCCAGCCAGTATAAGTAATAAGCATGAATTGTGCACAATTTAGTGAAGGCAGGTTAAAGAAGGGAAATTAGATGACAAAATGTTATTTAATAATTGAATTTAAAGGGATTGGATTTAGTTTGGTTAAGCATTTGATATTAATTGTGCTTTGGCTAGAGTACTGGGGCAGTTGGGCCACGCCCGGATTATGACTTTGGTTGAGCACAGGCAAGGTAACATGAGACAATGAGAATGAATGGAAATGGCTGGGAGTCGAAAGGTGTTTCTCCTCTGCCAACGCACTGCAGAATTGCCTTACATAAATATGCGGTTGTCTTATAAGCACTAAGCACGCAGAATAGAATGTCTGTAGAATGAGCAGAGCCCTATCATGTGTGCTTTACTTACTTATATTCACTTCCACAACAACAACCGTCATTACGGATTACTTTTCTTAGCTCACCACTAACTACTTACATATAGACCACAGCACTCTAGTTCAGACTCCTAATTCAGTCTCGATTCAACTCTATTGTGTTGGTTGTACTCAATCCACATTCACTCACTCTTGATTTTTATTCCAACTCTCTACTATCTCCACTCTACTCTATATATCTAATTGTGAGCAACATTCCTCCAGTCAGCCCTAAGAGATCGCATCAATGCAGATTGTTTAGGTTAGCAGGCATCTACTATAGAACGTGCTCTTTCTACTCCACACTGTTAATGTCATGTGCAAAAAATGACCTATTGCGAAAAAAACTCAGTGAGACAGAATGAGCAAGCTGTACGTGGACATTGGTAATAGATTACCAATGCATCTATTACGTTACAGTTTAATATCCACCTTGTAGGAGGACTGACTATCTGTGCATATACTTATACTTGCACACAAACATATGAGCATTATTATTATTGTTTATTACTATCTGCTTGTAGTACACAGTACACAGTCAGTTTGTTTGAGTGTTGTGTAAAGTTTGGCTTGACTGCATTTGTTTGACTATCTCATGTTACACTGCATTACTTTATATTTAGATTGCATTACCTTCGTTAGTGTTGATTAGAAAAACTTTATGTCATTCTTATGATCACACAGTGACTTGCTTAGCTCAGACTCTCTATTGTGTTTCAAGTAGGTAGTTCCGACTCGAGTCTTGCTGCCCTGTCTGTCTGTCCTGCAGATGCCTTCTATACTGCCGTTAACTTAAGGTACTTGCAAACACAGAGATACACTTTCAACGCTCCTAATCGAAAATCCTTTTGATTTGATTTTGACTTGGGCAGGGCTTGGCATTTGCATACTTCCATCCAATGCTCCATCGTACACTGCCTACTACTATGCAAGTCTATTAAATCCTACGCTACAGACATTCAGCAAGTGAACACCCGTACATTGCTCAGTGATACATTGTTCATAATTAGACTAACAGTAATAGTTTGGAGCGAACATGCTGTAGGTACTAACGCAGTATAGCTATAACACTTGTGTATAGATAATAGTCCCTACAGATGCTTAATAAGATATATGGAAATGATAAAGTGGATTGCATTGAGTCCATATGCACAAATTGCGTTTTTATTTGCTCTGCTGCTATTTTAAATGCTCTGAGCCAAAATCACATGTACTTCAAATACCTTAAGCTGGGTGAGTTCACAAAAATAAGAAAGCCTTCTCTAAATGATTATAGTAAGACTAATTACAAGCTCTGCAATTTTGTACTGCAGATGGAAACATGGAGAAACATGTTCTGATCATGTTATAATAGTTTTACATTGAAACAGTTGAATGCTAAGTTTTCTTCAGAGTAACATAGGATAAGCAAATAGCAAGAGCACATGAGAGATCATTATGTAAACAGGTCGACTTTGACTTCTGAATGTGAGTATCTCTATAAACATGGCAATAGAACGCTTGTTCCAATGTTTGGTTAATATGGCTTTGGTTGGATTTTTTATGGTCAGGTCAGACAAGACACATTAAGAGAAATAACAATCAATCAAACCAAAGTCATTTCTGAATCATAGGCTTAGAACGAGAGTGAGGCGAGGATTGGTGATTCTGCGAGTTAGATTAAGGAAAAGTAAAGTAAATGCATCCAGCATGGATGGCCACAATGGAAACCAATTTCGTGTGTTTAATTGTAAAAGGCAGTGGAGCAGTGGAGATCTAGCCAACTAATGTGAGTAATCAAGTCAGTAGTGTGACCCAATGAAAAAGTGAATTAAATTAAATTTCGCAGTTACCACTGCAGCACGACCAGCCCCATCATCACATCACAGCAAAGCAAAGAAACCGCATTCTGTGCGATACAACAAATTGCTTCAGAGCATTTCTCATGTAATCGCTCTCTTCTCTGCTCCTATTATTTCCACGAGACCATCGAGATCCGGTTGAGAGAAGTCAGTTCTCACACTTGTCTCGTTTCGTAGCTTGGCTCAAGATAGAAGCTCTGCAGAAGCAAACGGTCTTAAGGCTGACACTTTTCGTTGCTAATTCCTGCTCAGCTCCTCCTGCCACTGTCACTGCTCGGTGCAACACAATAGACAGAAAGAGCACCCTTCAGAGTCACAAAAACGAATGCACAAAAGTGCAGTGCGCAAGAAACAGAATAGTGGCATAGAGTCGTGGGGAAGGAGTGATAGGCTTGGGCAGGAGAAGCAAGGTGTCGTGCAGTAATGAATGTCGAGACAGTCAACTCGAGTAAATGGACGGACTTGAGTTGGCATGGCTTGTTTGGCTCCAATTGAACTGAAGTACATCTCGATTAACTTGGCCTTAATATTTATCTGTTCAGTCATGTCATGCCATGCCAGATATAGATTTCTACTCGGACTGCAGTTTCTAGCAAAACGACGTAAGTTCAAGCACAACGAGTTGCGTCGAGCAAATGCAGTCCTGACAAGTTTCTTCGTAGACGTTCTCAACTAGAGCATCTGATTTAGCATACAACAGTGCGCTAGAGACGGAGAGCCACAGCTGAAGTAAGTAAGTAGGCATAGTGTCTTGATAATCGCTCGACGGAGATAGCGCAGTGCCTACATCAACTACGGATAATAGCAGGCAGACTACATTAACCACATTGTAATGGGTAATTGGGAGCTCCTAGCAGAGTTATTGTTAGGAAAATTGGGTTTATCTTCTAAACAATTACAAACTCATCTCTCTCTACTACTGCAGTTGTTGCAGACACGCCGACTATATCGGCTATAAACACTCAATGTGTACTTCTATACTCCTTGCTATACCTCGTTACACCTTACACTACTCTGTCTGCAACCTAAAAGGTTACTAGCCGTAAAGAATTGAAGATAAAAAGACAAGATCAACTAGAAAGACTGAACACAAAAATACTCGAGAGCATCTTCACACGTAAACTCCAAAACCAAGAGTTACTGCTAGTCTTGAATACATAAAGTTAACTAGATCTTACAGCAGCTACTATACCACATGCTACAACCAACAGTTTGAAATCGGTTTGAATGTAAGTAGTGGCAATAAATAAATTATTAATCTTCAGAATTGTAAATGTTAATAACAACTTATATCCGTTATACTAAATCAGTATAATACTTATGTAGTAGTATAATATAATACGAGTAAGTCCAATTGGTCTGTTAAAAATGGGTCGATCAAAAAGTCAACGGAAATAGTCAGGATTTCAGTGATCATAAAAATAAACATTTTCTACATATTTTATTATACACAAGTAGCAGTCAAATTAGAATTAGCGATACAATGGCTTTGACGACGCGAGGGGAGTGCGGCTGATAGGAATTTAGTAATTTGTTTTGTAAGTGAAGATATTTTGCTTGTTACATATTCTCACACTTAATTAATAGTTCATAACTGAGCAAACAAACCTAGAAACATAATAAAAGCGTCATTCTCTCTGTAACAAGTCAGTTCGTGCGTGTTCGTAATGCAATCCTACTTTCAATTAGTAGTCGTTCACCATCGCTGTAGCCAAGGAAAAGGTTTGTAGGAACAGTGTGTGTGCATGTTCTTCTATTTGTAGTACTAACTGTGTAAGTAGCTTGTTTAAAATTCTTAGTAAATAGTAGCGAGGCAAAGTAAGTAGAATATTGGGTCAATTCGAATTTGAATGAACGAAGAAGAATGGAGCTGAGTGGAGGAACGGAGGGATGAGTGCGCGAGGCTCGCTACACTCAGCCTCAATGCCTCGCCTGCATTGGGAGTTGTGATGATATGGCTGTCAGAACAACCACATCACACACACTCAGAACACAATAAAAAACAACACACCGCAATAATATAATAGTAGTACAATACGCTGAACATCAGCTCAAGATTAGAGCTGAGCTACCTGTGAACAATAAAAATAGTCAGCTAAGTTCAAGTTGGGAATGCAACTTAAACTAACAATCAAGTATCAGCCTAGTTGAAGAAGAAGAAGACGATACTTTGGCTAATCGCTGGCACGTATGCTGTATGCATTTGCGAATAACGTCATTCAAGATCTACACGTTTGTGTGTAAGATACGAAGAGGCAAAGCAAAAACGATAAACTTTTCTTTTCCTAACCTACTTTAGGAAACAACAGAGAACAGTCGACAGATGCAGAGATAGCTAAACAATCCAAAGCAAGCCAGCCAAAGAAGCTCCGTCCTATGTGCATCTCCCTCCATCCACGTAATCACAACGTAGTAGTATCGCTTTGCGTGTAATCTGCATGCACTAACTACGTGTGTTCTGCTAACAGCCATTAATCGGATGAGACTTGCATTTGCTCAACGTTCTGGTCTCCGTGTCTGTCTCACTGACTGCTCAGAACAGGCAATCTGGACGTACATTTCAGAGTCACAGCAAAGTCGCTAAACTACTAAAGTGGACAAACAACAACAAAGTTGGCTTGGACTTGACAGCAAAGTACATTCTGCTGTAACAGTAACACAGTAAAGATGCAGTCATTTGAATTCATCTTGACGTGACTTACTTACATACAAAATACTCCTAGCGTAAGAACACCATGTCATGCAACTTCTTCTTCCTGCAGCTAATGCCGTTTAATCCCACAAAATGGGAATTTTACTAAATATGGAGAATGTTGAAAAACAAACATGCATAGAATTAATACATCCACTTGATTGCTTGCTACTGATCTAAAGCTGTTTACCACAAAGAAGCTTAATTCCCACTTTTTATGTACGCGTATGTAAAGTTGGAATCTACTCACCTCGTCAACCTAAATGCACCTAGAATCAGAATAAAAGCTGAGGATTGACCACGCACAGGTAGAAAATAATAATTACAGAGAACTATTAAGTCACAGTAGTCAATTTCTAAATAATATATAGTGCAAATTGCCATTTATTGTATTACGCACTTTACTGACTTTAATATAATTGCCAACTCACCATTAAATCAAATTGCTTGTCTCTTGAATAAACATCATCATTTTTCCCTACCGATTTTGGAATACATTTAGTAAAATTATACGCAGTATTGCTGCACTTAATCATCATCCCTAAGATTTGGTTTGCTATTTCTTACACATTTAAAAAAGTATGGTGATATTCTAGGTTTGCGTGCATCTCCCGATACAGAATAGTGAGTACACTAGTCAATCTCGGTCGTGATTTTGGAAGAGAAAAACTCAATTCCTTGGTATTTCCACGGGAAAAACAAAAACGTTGGAGAAGGAGCGCAGAAGTGATGTTTAAACTCTTCTCACCTCAAGTGAGAATGAATGAAGTTCTATTAGTAAAATGATTATGATTGAGTGACATGACACCTGAACTGCCTCCTGACAACTCGCATACTTAGCCTCTTCTCATTCCTGAGACTCTGCTCACAAATACATTTATCGCCATACTTATTGTACTCCCTGTAAATTAGAAGTAACAAAGTGAATAATAATCCAGGGAGCAAAAGCCAGTTAAACTTCAGAAAAGTAATTGGGATTCCACATTCGTGTGTCTGCTATTTTAATTTCTCTGCATGCATCTTAGGTCACTGAAGTTGTAGCCTGCTGCACTGAGAACTAACATCCGTACACACAGAGAAGGACTGCATCGCATTCTCAACAAGTAATAATTCAATCAATCAACTCAACGTTGGGTAAACACCAGATTATGTGGTCTGATCCGTTAAGCTCCACTTACTCGTTAACTATGCTGCATGTGCACACATTAGCACGCACCTAATAGAATATCCTCGTAATTTATGCACTTGTGTCTAATGTGCAATTAATTGCACAGAGATGTGGTTATCATAGTCCTAAATTAAATACGACCAATGGATTAGTGACAGCAATCAATCAACTACAGGCGAAATATCCTTTCCTATGCATCTAAATGTGTTTACTAAACGCATTTCATGCTAGTTGCAATTACCATTATCTAATTATAAACTCTGCAGATTGGAAACTTTCATGAATACTAATAGCAGGCACACCAGATTAGCTAATCTTAATTTCAACTGGATAATTTTTATATTTCACCCTTCTTAGACAGGAATCACGCCCCTAGTCTGTATTTGCTGGCTGTACACTTAGTGAAGGTTTCTACATTTATGCCAGAATAATCAAGTCAATCTCTAATTGAATTAAATATTAAAGATGTAACAAGAGCGTTACACTTCATAGCCCTAATGTTTTCAAATGATATCACATTACTTGTTGAGTGTGCTATATCGTTTAGTGTTACAACGCGTCAGCAGCCAGAAAGCTTTCATATGTTGTGAAACATTCTGATTTGCCCCTCGTTTTTTAGCATTTCCACTCACACTTCACTACATAGCCATAATAATGAACACGGCTCTATTTACAACTATTAACTGTTAACATGTACTTGCATCGATTTCTTCATTGCTTATTCAATTAGGCTGCATTTTGCAACATGTAATAAACTCGTTGTTATGATTATGTCTGCAGTGTTATTACTGCTACTACTTTGTATCTACTATACAATTTAATAATGAACTGGCTCACAGACGGTGGCCTAGTGCAAGTGGTACTTGTATCGCGTTACATGACTATCACTCTTACCACTGGATTTCATAGAATACAAATTATTGTTACCTTGCAAAGAAATCCAAAAAATGAAAATCCAACAATTAGCAAAACACTGTCCACCAAGGAATCAGAGCACAAATCATTAGATTTCTTTAAGACAACAAAGAACAAACACAAGTCACGCTGATTTCCCAATTGACAACAAAAAGTGACACAGAAATTATTCCACGCTCAACTTTAATCCACTAATTGTAAACCAAATTGGGGTAGGGTAAAACGAACATGTAGCACGGCAAGCAATTGCTACTGCGAGTAAAGTAGTAGTGATTCCAGGTAATGCGATCCAATCCAAAGCGATCCAAATTCCAAAGAGAGAAAAGAAATAATTTATCTAATCCGAGTGAATTTAGTTATCCAATCAAATGAGACTTGCAGAGCACAAAACGAATTCACAGGCAGCAGAACGATAATTAAGTAAACGAAAGATTTGTTGAGCAAGGGAAGAAAGAGAGTAAAGTGAATTTTTTGTTTAAATTGTCGTCAGGAGTGTATTTAGTAACTCGTAATAAAAGTGAGTAATTACGGGGCAATAGGTATAGGTCTGTTTGTGTGTAGGAGATGAGAAGAGAGTGTGGAGCGTCCGGAGCGAAAAATGAGACGTCTTTGTCAGGCCAAGTACCTGATGAAACTAACTAGCGTAAGCATAACATAACATAACTCTAGCACCTGACTCAATTCCCTTCAATATTAAATTCTATCCCTTCCCAGCACTCTGCAATGTTATCCAATGCAACCACAACAATACTTGTCTATGCTTTCCTTAGCCTTACTACATACATACTTATACTTCCATACATACTTATACTTACATACATAGCACTACTACTACACAGATACATAATAATATTAGAGAGATAGGTGGCCAAACAGACCAGTTTCTCTTTAGGTACTCACTCACTCCTTCCTACTCACATAACACAATTGCTATAACATGTTCACCTACACAAACAATTTATAAGCTCTGCTCTGTCTGTCTGTACTCTGCATGCACTGCACCCAACAGATAAGCGATAGGTAAGTACCTTCTACTGTGATATAGATAGTCAATAGTAGTTAACTAACATTCTCGCTCTTAACTCACCTTCTCGCATCTAAATAATACTATAATGTATTATAATGTAATTTCTAGCAGACCTTTTGCTCCTTTCTCACTTACGTGTATCTACTTATTATTATTATATATAATATCAACTATTGGTTTACAATTTCCATGATGAACTCCTTTACTCTGCACAACCATCCCTCCTTTGAATATTCAACTCTTATCGCAGACTCTCAAGTTATTTATTAGCATTCTGTTCAGTAGTTAAATGACTTTAACCTGCATTTAAATAACGATGGGCACGACGACTGAAGGAACCTGGGCTCCTTCTTATGTGACGGCGAAACAATGTGTTCCCTTATCTACTTACGTACACCGACTATACGAGGTAGTTAACATCAGCTTACAGCATGTGTAGAGTACAAAGGTTTGCAGGAACAACGTTGTACAAGCGACATCACTTAAGAAGTGCAGTAAGGAAAGTCAGGAGCCCATTCTCCTTGATCGTCGTGTGAGCCACCTCTTCAGCTTTTCCACAACTAACTAACCAACTTTAGTTAACTTGCTTCAGCCTAGTTAGCTTTGGCAGCAGTTTCATTGTTGCACTGATCTCTTCTATTATCCAAGGGGCATTGTTAGTTGTGTGCAGACTTTGTCTGAAGTATAGTTAACTAAGCGAGTCTTAACAGAACTTGGATTGCAGATCTAGTACTCAAATATCTACAGACATCACTATTTCTGCTGTTAGTTAACTTACATATTAGGTAATGGCACAGGCTATAAATATGTCCTATGTGATATGTAACAATTATGTGTGCAACTATGCACATAAAACATCTGCGTTTATATAAATAATTGCTTCATTGAAGATTACATAATTCTAAGTAATTTTGCCAAGCCGGATCTTGGCTAGCTTTGAATGCAGATTGAAAGATGTGAATGAAAGAGTTGGCTGTTTAAATTAGAAAGGACTGAGTGAGATGACGTCGATTTGACTTGACACTGATTAGAGAAACAGGAACTTTATTATCGACTAATACGAACTTTACGTTTGCCTTTGCCCTTCAAAAACTCCACCGCGTATATAGTCACATCATGTTCCCTGTGTCATATTTCACATACAGTCAAATATATTTCCTTAGTGCATTGCAAGCTTTGCTATGTATATTATGCAGGACTGAAAGCATAAGAGGCATTTACTAATATATGGATTGAGTCATTCGAATAAAATGTGCAATAAATAAGCGATCTGTTCTGTACTCTGTCACTTGCAGCAAAAGCTAATGAGTAATAATAAATTGTAATAATAAATTATAATATTAGTAAGGACTATTATAAAATCGGGACAACTCAATGCTCAATATACAATTATGACTACAAGCAACTGGGTTATCTATTGCTAAAATAATTCTAACTATTTAAAAAGCATGAAAATGAAACCGCCTGTGAAATTAAATATTTTAATGGCAGCTCCCAAATATTTCCCCATGTGTATTTTTTGTCATTCCACAAGTCCTGATTAAAATGGCCACTGTAAATCGAATGTGGATAGATGTAATAATGATGTGCATAAAGTGTAGGATAATATTTGGCCTGTGGTTATTTGAAACAAAACATCTTAACAAGCATTAGAGGAATTGCATTCGGAATGGGAAGAAGAGGAAAGCACAAACGAAGAGAATCTCTTTAACAAACATACAACACAACAGAATCCGCCTCTTTAAAACTTCAATCATAAATCAAACTAGAGCAGTGTTCTGCTATGAATGCTCAATTCCTGTCTGAGGAATATCCACCTACCTCCGTCAGCTACAATACACGGAATTTCCTATGCAGTCTTGTAGGGAGAAGACTGGAGAAACATTTAAACTCGTCCAAATCTCCCTAGCCGACAATACATTTGAAACATAAATATATGTAACGACTACAGATTACAAATTCTTAATATATTATCACATATAGGCCAGTAAAAAGAGAGAAGTAGGCAGTTGTGGATGTGGGGACTCGGAGGCAAGTGGAGGCAGCAAACAAAGCAATTTTTTACATTATTGCATTTTCAAGTATGTGTATAGTGTGTGTGTATTTAAGTACATCTGCATTTCCTGCACACATCGCTATGCAATGTGAAGTACACAAACATTATAAGAATGTGGTGATGTGTGTGAGTCTAGATGTAAGAAAGACTCCCTTTAAGCACCTTATTTTTTCTCGTGAGACTTCGTTTCGGTTGTCTAACAAATACAAACTACACTACACACCTGAACTGCCCACTAATTCACTTGACTGTAAATGTGTAATGCATACCTTCGCCATCCCCTCTTACTTACCAAGATATATAGATTCATTTCTACATCAGGTCTCTGCATACAGAGTTTCGTCTATTATTAAGTACATAATGTATGTATGTACACGCAGAAGGATGGAATGAAAGAAACATTAGCATTAACATCACCGCAAAAGCAAACTCTTTTGTTTTCCCTTCCCATCTTCAAGTATCCACTTGACTCAACAACTAACCGAATTTTAAAGACCGACAATGAACCTACAGACACACTACCATTAAGACTGGACACAAATCCATTCTTGTTTGTTTATTTCCGACGTAAGACAAAGAATCAACTTCAAAACCAAAGTGGTATCATAACTCAAGCCCGTTTCACTTGAGAACTCTATTTTTATAAAATCTACCGAATACGATAGTGTACTGAGAAAGTTATTTTTAGAGAACGGCATAAATGTGGATTCTCTTGAAACGGCATTGGTGACAGGCTCGTTTAGAAAGTACCTGTGGACAAGAAAATCTAGAAATAGAAGTTATTTTTAGTCAACAGTATTATTGTCATAAGGGTTTTCCTATTTGGTGCGTGGAGAGAAAAAGAATAGGTAGAATCAAGATCTTTATGAAAATGCAGGATAACAATGTTTACGTAGATATCGCCTGCGGACTCGAAAATGCTAGAGATCAACAGAACGAGACAGATTTCCCCACAAAAATAATGCCACTGCTGATTGCTCAATTATTTCTGTACGTGCTGCGTGCTCAGCTGTCGACCAGCGTTTCTACTCTATTACATCCAATCCTCCACACGATCGACAATTGCCACATTCAGGTGACAAAATCAATGAATAGCCTAGAAAACAATAACAGTCCAAGTGAGACTGATTGGACATGCTGACAATTCTAAGTAGCAGTTTTTGTCACTAGATCGAAATTGGGAAGGTAGGTATATAGGTGCCTCATGTAGTTCAATCAGTTCTCGAGTCTCGGTCTTTATGAAAGAGAAAAGAGAGGACTGGGCTGAGCTAATTTCCACCCTCACCTTTGCACTGAAATCGTAATATTAAACCAGGTTTACAAAAGCTATAAAGTTAGGCAAGACTTCCTCGTGTCTTGCGATGAATGCATGCAAAGTTGCATTTTGTTAAGAATCTAATGTACTCATTAGCATAATAAGACTTCCGACATTCCATCATGATAATCATTAAAATGACAAATTAATTCAATTAAAATTGACGCTAACTTTCTGTGCTACTCTTTAAATGACTTGCAAAAGAAATACAGATAATAAATAGTACAGCCAAATCAACAATGAAAAATGAATTTAATCCAACTTGTACATTGTAGTTATAATGTAATGGGGGTAGTGATCAGTAACATCTAACTGGAAATGGGGATCGACTTCCACACAATGGCAAATCAGTCGTAGCAGTCGTGGTTTTCTGCCAATATACTACTTTACTCACAAAAATGAGTCGTTTCGATTGAAAGTGTTTCTAGTAAGTATTCTCATCAACTTTCATTACTCCATTGATTATCTACATACATAATTTTAATAATATTATTAGGGATGCATGCATCTTTACCTCTTGTACCACTACAATATAATCCTGAAAGGGTCAAAACAGAAGTTAGGTGCTAATTGATCAAACATTTTCTACTAAAGAACACAAAAAAGTTTTTAAGGTTTCATTCATCATTTTGACTGGCCACATACACCATACAAATTAATACTAGATTTCTTATCTCGGAGCAATTTTGTGCAGATTTTCCCTCTTAATGTGCAGGTATCATGAGAGATGTGACAATTATTATTGGGTTATCATTACAATTTACAGTATACTAGCTAGACAGACGTAAGGAACTTAGCAAACATTAATAGCTAGCCATTGCCACACCCCAAGTGCCTATAAAGTTAATTTAACATGGAATAAAAGACAAGAACAAGATCACTGGGGACGCCGGCAGACAGAGCTGAACTCGAAAGAAGAGAAACAAATGCAATACATTAGACATGGTCAGAGTGCGGCACATAAATAGAAGGATAGACATTAAATAAAGTGTCAAGATTTCCGGTTTGAGAAGATGAAGGGGCAAAATGCCGAGGAGAATGAGGAGGGAGGAACGTGCACACGTTCCTCCATTACTCCGCCAACTACACGTTGACCCACTCACTCACTTTTTAATCTTTATGCGAATATCTTCGAGTTTCATTGTTGGCCCTCTTTTCTCACCTCTTGCTCATAAATGCTGGACTCATGCAGCTAAGGCTGTCGTCGCTGAATTCCCATGGACAGAGACCAGCTGACTCCAATGACTCGACGCACACAAAGCGATCAGCCCACAGAGCCTAAGACAAAAAGAGTCGCAAAAGAGAGAAGACTAGGCCAAAGAAGTTGCACTAATAAGACTCTCGCTCTCCAAGAACTGTGTGTTGGTTGACCTTTCGTGTTTTGTTTTGATTTGCTATTCTCTCTTCATTGACTGCCTAATGCAAAGTGAGCACCAACTCTTCCTTGGCAACATTTTATGGCGTGGACTGTCTGACTACAGTGCACAGCGTGCCCAGAGTGCATTTCCTTTTCCTCCACGTCCGCCGTGCACTCAGCTAACTCTTCTCGCAACTTGTCT
>JABASH010002187.1:0-21458 GCA_019776445.1 Tomocerus maximus
TAAGACTTTAGTAAATGACTGTAGCATTAGAAAATATATACATAGGATATTCATTTCATTTAGGTACTTTTCAAATGCTTTCTTTACCTGTCTCTAATTGTAGTAAATCCATCTTCCTTCTACCTAAAGCACTGCAACTAGCATATCCGTGTACAAAGTACATGGGATTCATATCTTGAAATCTTAAATACCTATAGTGTTATTATACCTTATACTATTTCAAATGGTATGAATACAAACTACGATACTAAATGTGATATAATGTTAATGTTCCTTTCTATGCATGGTGTATAAATTCTAAAGGGAGTGTAGTACAAGTTCTGTGTCCTACTACCGAACATTATAACGCGTGCATAGTATTGTCGTATGTGAAAATCAGAGCCTATAACCATTTCACTGTATTTGAGTGCCGCAGCGCTGTTTTGAACATTTTTGAGCCGCAATCCCGTCCTTTGCTTTTCGTTTCGTTCAGTTGAAATGACATGCCTCTCCTTTTGGCTTGACATTCTCTTTCAATTTCATTGAACATCATTGTTACAAGTTGAGACTGACGTGAGATTAAGGAGGACGACACACTCTAACAACTCTAACACTAACATTTTGCCTTCTCCCACAGATTTACACTCGAAATGGTTTTCCGGGCTGACTTCTTCCTTCCCTTGATAATATGTTCCTTATTTCCAATGCTATTACGGTACATTACTGTAGAGTAAAGGTACATATTGGCTCTATTCATATTCCAAGACTTGCTAAACAGCACCCTAAGTCGAGACAGCATAAGTGGATTGGAAAACTTGTCTTCCGGCTTTCCACGAATAAAAGCAAATAAACATTTTTCTATTTTTGTATGATGAGATCAGTATGAAGTTGTAAGTCAAGAATTTGGAATGGAAATGTCTGATTCCAGTTGACGAAAGGTTATAGGCAATTAAATATCTAGCGAAGAAAATATTCTGACAATATTGATTTTATTTTTATTGCTATGTCCTTAATGTTAATAGTTGGGGATTACTTGGACTCGTACTTAAACAACAATTCCCATCGCACACACACCATGAAATGAAATATGGGCTCTTGACTTTCTCATAGATGTTTTGTTTATTTTTCGATATCTTTTATTTACATAAGTATAAGCAGGTATGCAAGTACCTATGCAGGTAGGCACTTAAATATTAGGATGTAGTTATGGTATGCTGGTATTTATTTTAGTTATTTTTATTACGCGTTTTCTGCTATATACTTATTCATACCTGCCGTGAGAAACTTGAAAAAATATACTCATTGCACGACATCCGAGTAAACGACTTATTGTTAGGTAGACACACCAGTAACTAATGTAGGTATAGGTGGAGTGGAGTCAAGTCAGATTCAAAGACAGTTTAAAATTACAACAATGCAATGAAAAGAACAAGATTCCTCAATCTTTTGATAATAAAAAATAAATGCTAAGTAATGTTACTTGTGATACGTACATTGTAATCATATATATATACATAGGCACAATGACAGAATACATTGAAGCGCAATAAGTAAATAGCAGGTAAGTACAATTTCATACAATATAAATAAATATTACATATTTACTCAGCTAACCCTTGCACATTTACATTGGACAGCAGGGACAATAGAAATGATGACACATTAATAAAATTTGGTGTATTTCATGAATTAATCATGTTTCCCTGGCGTACACATAAATTTATCAATGGCCATTTTTTAGTGTTGATCATTTTTTAGTTTTCTGATTTATAAAACATCGCAATTATTTATTATGCAGACTCAGAAGCTTCTATCTGTACTGAGCCCATGCTTATACACGTTTTAGCGGATATATGTACTACTAGAGAATAATTCCCTTCAGAATGTTACTTAACTAGTGTAAGATGAACTTGCACAACAAGCTAAAATCTTTTAAGGGATTATCTGTAGACAGCAAACATAAATATAAGAATGTGTCCACTTAAAATTACTTAGAGAGACTCTTGATAAGAATGCACCTACGTAGCACATTTTTAATCCACATTGCGTAAATCAATGTGTCTAGCCCAGCAGGGAATTATATTATACGGGATGAACTGGAAATGATAAATTTCAAAGTGGAGAGCAGCACGCACGGTAGCTTGCCAAACTTGCTTAACTCTATGAATAATAAGACTACCTCACACTTCAGACTCACAATCAAACCAACAGAGCAACAATGGGCATAAGATCTTACTTGTTCCCTCTGACTACACCAACTGATATCTTTTGCCTATATGCACGATTGTTATATTGGACACCGGACTAAAGAATGGTAGCCGAAGAGCTTACCACTTTAAGACTATAGGCAGATGGATAAGTATAAATATTTCCGTCAGCCTCTTGACTGACTGTGCGGTCGTGCTTTCATTGCTCTACCTTAGTTTCTCTGCTTTTCTCTGATTCTTTCATATGATCTCCTGTATTGTTATATTAAATAATCGACCCACCTGGTCATTTTCCCTTTTTAACCTCTGCACACCTTCGCCAGGATGAACTTGTATGATTTTTCGAATAAAACCAGTCAAGCGTACAAGTCTTGAGCAACGGGTGGCTATCTGTGTCATATTCACTATTCATGCCACTGCAGACCACAGCATAAGCATGACACCGATTTTTGAAAGTTATAAAATTTCACAGCTAACGAAGAATGAAATCCCAACAAAAACTTTGTAAATACTTCAAGTGTTTCTTTTGTCATTAAATTAAACAAATATTTACAGAACAGCTTCTCTTACTCTCAAAGTGTCTTCTTCGTGAGCTCAAGGAATTCAACGACCAAGAAATAACCACTTTGGGAATTATTTGATCCTATGTAACAAACCATATGTCCATGAAGACCCGACCACATCCGGGCAACTCTTTCATATTTATCTTTCACGTCCCTAGTCACCAAAAGCTACATGCAATTAACATATTTACTATGCTAATTCTGTCACAATATGATTTCATTTTTCGTAGCTTTATAATAACCAAACAGAAGCAACCGAGACACTACTAAACCAGTTTGCTCACTGGCAATCAGTTTAATAAAGTGTTAAAAGGCACTTGAGTTCAATCAACGAAATTTCATTGACTGGCAATAGTTCTTCAACCTGACACCACAAAGGCACAAGTATATTCACATGATTATAGAACCATGTACATGCATCAGACTTGTGTATGCGGACGTACTTAGCCAACCTGCTATTTCTATCCGCTTCAGAAATAAATCGTTCTGAGAAATCATTGGTATTAAATAATATCATTTCACTGTGGAGCTGACTTTCGAGAAAAGGAAGTTGCATTTGACATGACATGACATAACTTATCCCTTATCCTGCAACGCAACAACACAAAGTTAAATGTGAGAAGAATATTGGATTCATGTATGCAGCTGTGCACTTGACTCACAATCAGTGGGATTTGGTTTAAAAGGCTTTGATGGAGGAGGATGAAGGTATTATGCATGTACTTAGATATATCATCTCCACTTCTGCCACAACTCCACTCCAATAATACTCCCAATCCGATTCAATTCTTATCTTTGCCTTTGCACATTATGCATATATAATGACGTATCGCTCAAATACTCGAACATACATATACTTACAAGAATAACGCAAAGTACCTCATATATTTTCTAGATAAGTACATAATAAGTTGCATGCAGTCAGTATGTAAGTGTGTATATTCAGTAGCTTTATATTATACTGACCAGTTCTTATACGTACATAAACCTTCGTGGAAACCAGACACTGTTCCTAGTTTCTATATCCATACAGATATGTACGTGGTATAGACATATTATTCTGTTTGTAATAGCGTTAACTGACTGCGATGGCCCTAAGCAAAATCATTTAATCAAAAAACTAAATCCTAGTTAAAAATGTGACTAAATCCTAAGCAACTAAGTATTAAAAAGACGTTACTAATATAATGGTTTACTGATTAATTTTAGAAGAAACCTTATATTCAAATATTTTCTTTGAAAGTACCTGGCCCATATTAGGCTGTTTTTACTTGTGGATATTAATAGCCCTAATATGCATTAATTTCAAAATGGCATTACCTAATCAAAAACTTATTTGCATATTATTTGCACATAACAAATTGAATTTGGTTAAATAGTTAAATATATTCTATCAAATTTCAAATTACGCTTAAATGCATTAATGTCATGAATGAAATCTTTTTGTTTTTCTATCCGTTATGGACGAATTTATTTCCAGCGGATGTCCAGCATCATTAAATTTGTCATTTGAAATAATAGAAAAATTAACAAGACACTTTAAAGACACCAATGTTTTTCTAAAATATTGCAGCTAAAGTGAGAAGCTTTTTGTAATTTTTGTTATTAATAAATCAGATGAAAGTATTATGTTGCATTGGACACCCACTTTACCAAAAATACTAATTTTGTACCAAGATAAAATCTTGATACGCCCTAAGTGTATCTGACATTTGAACACTTGAATGATAGCCTACAAAAACGGTCGATGTGAAACAATTGAAGTAGGTACATATTTCCGTATCATGCTTAGAGCAAACAACAAAATATAGAATCAGAAGCTTACCTTTCTCAAATTGTGTATAGATATTAATCTACCATTAATTCCGTGCCTGAATTTTGTGTGGATCATTGACTATTTGGTATCATTTGAAAGCATCTGTATTCCATATAATCTAACAAAACGTTAATTATTGTTCGTTTTGAAATATAAATAAGGAAGAAAACGCTTGCTTGACTGAAAAAATTGTCTTAATGTTTATGGAAAGGTTTATTGGTAAAATGTTGCATACTTTTACTGAAATTTTTGAATTTAATGTTTCCTTGGTGCATGCGTAGTTAATTTGGTTTGAAAGTGTAAGTAGTTAAATACGTGTTATGTAGCTAGGATGTATACTAAAGGTATTTTGGTTATATAAAAGAGAGGCTTATATGGTGAATAGGAATGTCTCAATGAAGAGGCTTATTTAAAGAGCCAGGAGGATTGTTGGATGGTCTGGTCCGTCCGTAAGTACAAAGTGAAGAAAAAAGTACGGCTGCGTCGAATAAAGGATCCTAGCTCATAACATTTTTGAGATGTTTTTTCTAAGGAGCATCATGCCCTCATAATAAGATTATTCGACCCCTCACCTTCATTGGATGGTTAGGGAAGACATTGTTTGGGCATGTAGTATGTAATATTGTTGAATGTGGTATGTTGGAACTCATGTAGTGAGAATGTTCTTTTACTCCAAGTAGTTAACATTAAGCTCCTTCCTTCGGACTCTCTTCTGCCTCATTCCATTTTACTGTTACATTATACCTACTTTAGTTACGTATCCTTCTCTATTACTATATCAGACACATACTACGTACATTACCTACATCAGCTTTCTCTGTTACAAATAGCAAGATACTATTCACCTGTGGTGCTACAATTTGGTTTCTACATAGTATATCAATGGCTATGCGTATTAGAGTGATAATTCACATGAGCTCGGAACAAATCCTGCATTTGTAAGGAATAGATACGAAATATCTGTAGACACACCTCTATAAGAAGGTATATTAATATAAGTACACATGTAGGCACAGTATTATGTCTCAGACCTCAGCATCCCTGTACGGATACGGAAAATGAATACATAGCCACAGACGCGAACAAGTTTCTTTAACTTTATTACATTTATCCAAAGTATCATCCTAAAGGACAGACATCCCTGGTTACTCTTACACAATGCAACACTCGCTAACAATGAGCTAATGCAATCTAACTAGTAGCATCATAGGGATTAACCAAGGGTACCTACCCAGTGCCTACCTCCATAATATATTTACTACTACTTATGTATGTATATTTATGTAGGACCAAATTAAGCGAGCAGATATGAATACAATCTCATCGTTAGGTTTCTGGGGAGCATCTTTTTTAAACCTTTGCCACTTAATATTTGCTCAGCTTCGCTTTTTCTTAGCCTCATCCGTTTAGCTGGCTTACCTACCTAACTTATGTACTACCTGACAGACTCTCTGACGGAGTGAGTGGGTGCTGGAGAAGACGACTGAGACGAGACACTCTTTTTCAACGAAATCTTTCTCTTCTGTAATGTATATTCAGCCAACGTACTTCAGAAGAGAGCAGTGCAGAGTAATATACAAAATAGACTCACACAATCAGTTCGTTTCTTTCCTTTACCTTTATTACTTACATAATGGCACTAGGTGTGTAATGTAATGCCATGGACAAGCAAACAAATGTATTTCATATGGTGACGGAGGACCTACGTAATAGTATAACTAACCATGTAATTTGCATAACATTCCCATTTGCCTTACTACTGAAGAACTGATCATCATTAAAGAGATGCCTGTATTATACCGCACTAGCTGACTAAGTTTCCTATGATCATCCTACCAAGAAATAACGTCGCTTAAACAATTTTTCGCCTCGCGAATTACTTCCATCTTTTAATTCTTCACCATTATTTCTTAAGACATCAGCAATTTTTCCTTCATGACTAAATTCATATCTACAGCGATTAAGCTATTATCCGATTGAAAACTTATCTAATATAAATTACAACTCATCCTAAGTTCCTAAGTTTATCCATACTAATTTTCCTAGGTTGCCTGGGAGTGCTTCTTGATGAAATATTTAAGCAAGGTATCTAATCACATTAACCCGTCCATGTAAAGTTCATATTATATGGTGCCACGAGCCCGTGATAATTCTGGGAACCGTGTACCTTGTTCTGTCTTATTATGTTATATGTATAAGGAACTAATGACACTTGTAAGTAATCACAGTTACATTTACATAGCTAAAGACCTAAATTTACGTGTAGCTGTAGCTGCAAAGATATGTATCGCTTTGGAGCGAGCTTTCCTTTTGTTACTGTTCTTGAATAGTAAAATAACCATTGTCTATTTTCCCGTGAATATCCTGCAATGTATCCTTGTTGGCCATCTGAGGCATGCCAAGAACTCTCCCGCATCCTGTCACTCTTATTTATTGACCCCTCGGCATCATCTCTTAATAGACACCCATTCACGCTTCCTCATCTAGCTTTTTAATCGTCAGCATTATATTGGCCGTGCACAATGAGGTTGTTGGATGTAGGCATGTAAATAGCATGTTTGTACTGCACTAATGACGGCCGTGCATGATCACAGAATCATCACGCACAGCATACATCTCCTTATTACTTCATAATTATTTTGACATGTATGTATTTATCTATTATGCATACGATTTCCTTCCGTCCTTTTGCAATTAAATATGCATGAAAAGCATTAGGATTGTGATTTTAGATTTATTTACAATCTATAAATATTTTTGCAACAGAGAAAACTGAAATGTGTGCGCATTAAAAAAAGGTGAATATTTTCAAGTGAAGGAAAATATGCGATTATGACTGCGAGTGAAGCAAAGTCAGTATTTTGAGTTTTGGATGTAGTAAGTATAACAAAGAATAGGTGCAGATAGGTGATGTAAATGCAGATATTAGTTATTGTTATGATGCTGTTGAATGTTGTTTGGATTGGAATCAGGTAGAGGAAGAAGAGCAGAGAGAATGTAAGCACTTGAATTGAACTTGTAATTTGCATCCTTTTATATGTGTAGGTATGTGCACGTTGGCAAAGTATGTGATAGCATTGGCACTTACAATATTAATACGTATTAATATAGCTTAGACGTAAGTATGCAGGAACTTAAGAGAACCCGTTGCCGGCGATCTTAGTTTTCATAGAGAGAGGGAAGAGTGAGTGAGCTGAATATACGTTCTGTTTAATAATCCCATCAACATTACGATTAACTGGACTCTCGACTAAAGATGTGCTGTTCTGATTCTCAAGTGAAATCAAGTGAGAATCGCTTGGCTTAGATTAGCCAAACGAAGTCAAGTGAACAGCGCTCAACTTGGCTCTCACGATTAGAAAATCCATCGAGTCAGATCCGAGGATTGTGCATTCATATCTTTACTTCTCCTCATATTCTATTCTGTCTTGCTCTGTGTGCAATTGCTAACTGCATACACATTCCTATTACTCCTCTACAAATACCTCTGCTTAATTATTATGCATATTTTACGAGCCATGTCATTATTTTACTCGAATTAACTCGGCGGCCACTTAAAAGTCAACTTCTGGAACGTCTGCACATTCATGCATGTACTTGCTGATCAATTAATTCTACACGTACTTAATATTATTAAAAAATAAGGGGAGCAGTATAGATTTTTGCAGAGAAATGCAAGTGGGGACACAAGGATGGAGATTTGGTGGTAGTGGATGCGTTTGTAAGTACATCTCACTTGTCTTTGCTTATTTGGGTTCATTGTGTGATTTCCATAAACAAGTTTTCCTCCTTTTTGTGACCGAACTACATGTTGTTTAGCATGAGTGAGTCCTATCTGGATTTTTTACACGATTTTCATGTTTCATGGTATTCTTATTTCTTGTCGAGTGAGATGGTGAGCTAAGCTCTCGAACAGCAGCTAAACAGTTCACCTCACTTACTTACATACAGTTTACTAAGTCACAATACGACTACTAATACTATGATGTATTAAATAGGTGTACTACAGCGTGCAGTAGGTAGGTACTCAATATCCTATGCTAAATAATACCTACACCATATTAAACTATCTCTATGTGTGTGTGGATTAGGCTGGAGAGTCATAAGGCAAATGAAGGCAGTGGCCGGGTCGGATGGACTCGTCCAAAGCATAATAGAATACAGACAGACGTATCTGTATCGCAATCCAAAAAACACATTTTCACATCAGTCTTACTTTACTCACTAGTTAATGATCTCCTTCATTTGTCACGCAATTTACATTTACTATTTACCAACGTCGCTTTTCATTTCGCTATTAAATCCACTGGGTAATTATATTTATTTGTCCCTTCCCCTTATTGACACTAACAATTTCAGTCCGCATAGGAATTCTTATATCGTTTCTGGTCTCTAATGTCTGCAACGTACAATTAAAACAGACAATTAGTGAAGTCTGACTGGCCTGTCCTAGTCTGGCCTCCGCTTTGTCTACCGATTCTCATTTCATTTACTTTAATCTCTCCCTTATCGACAATTCCATGCAAAAGTTTAGTTCTTTCTTAAAGTTCAATTCCTTATTATTTTTTCAGATAAGCTCTGATAATATTCTGCAGCATTTCTCACGTTACGTTGGTAGATTAAGCCGTCTTAAGTGGGTATATAATATTATAGATTTGATAGGGTCACATCACATTTGTAGCATGTAGCAGTAGTTAATAGTATCTTATATCTGCATACACTTAGAGTAATACTTTAACACGTAAAACCTGAAATGATTCGGCAAAACTGACAATTGTTCGATGGAAAAGGGGATTTACAATGCGATACACAAACATTTGGCAGCAGAATGACATTTGGCTAATCCTTCTATAACTAACATTACACTAGCCAGCTCAAACACTAGACTTATCAACTCACAGTCAAACAGGCACAGAGATTACAGAGAAAAGAATTCAAGCCTACATTAGATTTAGTATTCTAGTTGGTGATCAACATCTTGTCTTTACCTACTTTCCTAACACTTGAGTTTTAATCTCTTCCATTTTTGTATTTTTACGTAAGCAACAAAATCATTTTTGTGTCAACTTGATAAAAAGTGTGAGTAGACCTACACATAGGTATTTGCTTTATGCTGCTGGGGTTAGTACTATTGTACTTTGCTTACTATTTACCTACCTAAATTAGCAGATGCCTTGTTTGAGCAACATCAGGGATCTTCAAGACTCAGCACAGATTATATAATATTATAAACTATATCAGAAAAAACATTGATATAGAGCAAACAGATATTTCAAATATTTTAACTCGGAATTAATTTATATTATAATTATATAAAACACCAAGGGAAGGGTTTTAATCAAAAGATTTTTTAGAACCTTGAGCAACACCAAATGGGATATCATAGGCACGTATGAATGCACCAATTTTGCATATTAGTCGCATTGCTAACTCAATAATGAATGTAGTGTTAGAGAATGTTATGGGATGAGCATAATACGTTGGGACGAGAAGGGTAGAATAGTAGAATGTATTACAATTTACTATGAGAGACAGGCTATATAATTAAAGTCATATCTTCCATGCAAATGTAGCAACTTGCCAATGTCAGACAGAGTGAAAAATGTTCAAGAAAACTAAATGTATGCCCCTAAACATTGTACGTCAGTATAAAGTAACTACTCATAATAAGTAAGATAGTAAACAAGTTAAAAGGATTAGAAGACCACTGCAAAAATTGTAACAGACATGATGCATGGAACAGAATAGTTGAATGGTGTTATGTTACCGTGTGCTGAAATGAAGACAAGAGTTTTGGCAACTCAGCCAGTTTCGCAAATCCTAGTATGTACGGGGCTCAAGCATTGTCACAATGTTTGTGAATATCCAAAGTACCAAAAAAGGCCTGCAACGAATTATGACAGCCCAAAAAATGTAATAATATAGACTAAATATTATTAGGAGGTCAGCGTTCTCACAGTCTGGTTTCTCCTCCATTTTTTAAGAATGCCTTATAGCCTCTAATTTCCTGAATTGTTTAAATAATGTTTAGAAAAATTTATTTCATTGCTACAACAATTTTAACACCCAAATATGAGTTTTAATCAATCTTATAAAAAGACTTCTTGCTCGTGCTGCAGTTTCAATGATTTTTCAATTTTCTGACACAGTATAAGAAAAGTTTAAGTAGAGGTGCTAGTGGGCACTGTCCGAATACTAAACCAATACATTATTAGCAGAGTTCTCCTACAAGTCATATGTTTCATCGATTGCTACGAAAACGTCAAAGTTGTCGGTCGTCCGGCTCGAAGCACTTAATTTTCGACCTCAGGTTCGATATGTAATATAAAATCAAATTTTCGAGGAAAGTTTGCTAGCAATCGGTGAAAATTTGTGACCTGTGGGAGAATTATGTTAATGCATTGATTTGAGTACTCTCATAATGCCCACCACAACCTCTTAATAGCATGTATTTTTGATAAGTGTTTAGAAACTCATAATAACATAGTTTCTACGATTTTTGGGGACCCTGTACATTTTACCGTGTCAATATCAATAAATAAATGCAGTTTGATAACCCATCGTGCTTTGTGTTTTTTACATTATATAGATTCGCACTACTTACAACGTTAGTACAATGGCTAATCGGGATGATTTCCCTCATAACAACAAGCAGGTGTGTATACACAAATAATTTCCAACAAAACCTTAATCCGAAGGAAATATCCTTATATGTCAAGCCAAGTTGCAAATCAAATTTATCTCAAAGTTAGAAGATTATAAAAGGTGCTCCAGTGTGTTGTAATTATATTGCTATATACTTGTATGTGTACTGAGAGCCTCCATTTATGCGAAGAGTGGCAAAAGTTTTACGAAGATTCATGGAGTCCTAACAATGTGATATAGCTCAT
Source organism: Tomocerus maximus (assembly GCA_019776445.1). NCBI lineage: Eukaryota > Metazoa > Arthropoda > Collembola > Entomobryomorpha > Tomoceridae > Tomocerus > Tomocerus maximus. The sequence continues at coordinate 11,456 of JABASH010002187.1, forward strand.
TAAAATAGTTCACTCAAATGAAAATTCATAATTTATTCCGAAGGCTTATAAGTTCTGTGAGGCAAATAAAGAAAGTTAGACTCGGAGTCAGTCAATGATATCTAAATGGCGAATCGCCTCTGGGAAACAATGAGGTTAAATATTTGGGATGCTTGAAAAAATGTATTCTACGAGCTTTAGTTAGTCGCGTAGTGATATAAGGTCCAGTCCACTGGCTATAGAGTGTATAGTTTAATCCTGTTAATACTTTGACTTTTATCTGTCTGTACACTTTAGCAGAAGACGATATGAAACGAAACTAAACCATCAAGGCTACAAGGAACGGACAGAGTAGTCCTACTAATAATATAATGATATGTACCCAAGTTAGAATGCTAGAACAATGCGTATGCGTATAAAAGTGATCCAATCGCTATACTAGCCATTCTAACTATACATATCCTACCAAAGTTACCTGCCTGCCAGTACCAACCGACTATCTTCTCTGCTAGAATAAAGTTAAACGTATAATAGGCCAGATTACCTACCTAGCTGAACTCACAGACTGACGAGAGTAAAAGAGCGAGTTTGTCTTGCCAACAAGTGCAAGTAAGTAATATACAGCTTAACTGACATCCCCGCATCCTTATTACACTATTATACCAAAACACAGCAGAAAGAGCAACAAAACTGAACTCGACTCAACCAAGTCGGTCTTCAATAAAATACAAACAGAAAATATCTAGATTCATCCACACAGGTATTGCAGCATCTACTACAATGCTGATGCTCGCCCGTTTAAGTTTCATCCTTACACTTACTAGGAATACAAATATGATGCATATATCTATACAGGTCTGAGCATGGTGCAGTAAATTTAATAAACAATAGGTCTATTCGTGTAAAACAGATACCTGTATCTAAGGATATACTTATTTTCACCTGCATTCTATTAAAATTTACAGGTCTGGTATCAGTCACTCGCTTGCTTGCTTCGTTAGATAACTTCATGTTATTATGTATTTACACACAAGAATTATTAAGCTCCTTCTACAAAACTCCTTGTGTCAAAAATACAATTTTTTATATACAATCTCTTATTTATTTATCATCCTAACATTTATCTTTCGCTAAATTATTCATTTTTCAGCTATTTAACGCTTTTTCCCAATAACGCCTTAAATAGTTTCGAACATTAAGTGTTATCCTTTGCAATAAAAGTTATAGTATCTAAAGTAAATGTGGATGGAGATGATTAAAAGTCGAAATGTAATTATCCATGCATTTTATATTGAGTATACCTGATACTATTTATAATAATGGCTATTGATTTATTGAGGCTTACTTAAACCTTGTGTGAGAAATTATCTGCAAAGCATGTTTGGCAGACCCATATGCCGTAGTATTGGGCATATTTCTATCTGTAGCTATAGATAACGTATTGGTTATATTTAGTAAACAATTAGGAGATCTAGTGAGAATACTGACTGACCAAGGGGGTAGGAATAATACAAATCATTAAACAATAGGTAATACTATTTATTTGCATTAGTAACCTGGCTACTCAATTATAATACGATAGCGATACAATGTGATGGAAAAATACAGATACTTAAAATACAACGAAGTAGCATCGCTTTTTAATGCGACTAAAACGTATTTGTAACATGCATAATAAGTAATATTAAGTGGTAGATACTGTTTTATGCCAATTCTATGATTTACCCACAACAATTACTTTTCGTAAAACCAATTATGTACCAACGATAAGGTAACAACTAATGGCTTCCAATTTTGGACACTTAGAAAGTGTTATTATGCAAAACGGCCATTATTTTCTATCTAATATATGTATTTACGACTATTAAGATTTTACGTAAATACATTGCAAAAATTTTGCCTTTCGCTCTAGTTGTCTTAAGATGCATGTCCTGTAATAAAACATTATTTAAACGAAGAGCTCAGTTGGTTATTTGTTAATGACCCAGGTGCGATAAGCTTCGATAAGACAGTGTCTCATGGGAGTTTTTCTATAAGAATGCCAGTGAGTATTTATGTTGCAACTCTTGTCTATCGTGACAACTTATACTTTTGTGAAGAATACGCCATGAGAGCTCTAAGTACATTGAGTAGCAGGAACGAAACACTGTTAGGTGTAATGAAGATTAGACTTGGCCTTGTTGACTGATTGATAGAATATTAGTTTGTTGCGTATATCTATAGGAGAGATAAAATAATATAGCTATCTGAATAGTCGGTAATTGTATATAGGATATTATGATGGTTTGATTTGATATAAAGAGGTATTTCGAGATTAGACTTAGAATGGTCTACCTACACAAATAGCAGACAGCAAGCAACTACCCCTTGGATAGAGAAGAAGCAAATACGTGTTCACGTGTAGATTTAGTACAACTAAACTGTCCCGGTCTTTCTGTTTTGTTCATTTGTTGTGTACATATTATTTATTCCTTGGAGTTATCTCGAACACGTACCTTACAGCAGACCGACATAACGAAACATCCCATAACATTAAAGCAATGCAAATACCGAGTGATAAAAACAACGGCCCATCAAAGACGAACATCTATTCAAAATCAAATATGTGTTGTGTTCTACATGGCATTTTGCATTTCTTATCAATTCATAGCCTTCTTTAATTCTGCTCACTCCTCTGGAATTGTGTCCCGTCCTGTCCTCCTCCCAATCCCACTTTCGTTTTGTCTATTCTGCTCTCGAAATCCCAATTGTCACCTTAGCCATGCACAAGCATTTAACCTGCTTCGACTTGCCTCACTCTTTATCTCAAAACAAAATACAAACACTACATACTAAATAAGCTAACCGGCCGGCCGCGTGGACAGATGGGATAATACAATGCATACTTATAGTCCACTGCTCCCTTTCGTTTAATAACTTCAGCTTGGACAGCTACAAATTGCTATTTCATACTGGGAAGACAGTGATCCGCCTATATTATTATAAGTATGTAGTTATACCTACGGGGGATAATATACCAGTTGACAATAAGTAGCTACCTACACTATGCATACTTGCGTGTGGATTGCATGGTCGTCGGTCCGACATATTTTTATGGGATGGATAATATTATGTACATTTTATCATGAAGGAAAGCAATAATGGATGTTGTAGCTAATTAAGAAAATAGCACTGAGGACGAATGTCATTAACAAGCCTAAAAGAAAGCAGTCACCAGGACAGGACAAGATAGAGCAGGCAGGATTGGGATGTCATGTGTGGTGGATAACAAGTATACTTGATGAATAGCTAACGAAACAAATGTACCTATCTGTAACTACGAATGCGAATCAAATCAACTTTTTAAAGTTAAAACACCGGTTTTTACTGTCTTCTTATTTTTCAATGATTTGTAAAATAAATACCAGCATTCTTAAGTTACAAAGTTACACAGTAGATAGGTACGACGGACATATGTAAAATGCATTCTAATTGTTGTGGCATATACTATAAGTGGCATATATTACTTGTGTCTTCAGCCAGATACACCCTACAACATCAAATGTATTAAATAAATGAGGCTTATACGAAAAAATGAATAAAATTGTAATTAAAAACTGACATGTGTGTTGAATGTCCAGATTAGACCTAACTGGCTGGTTGACTGGCGACTTGATGCATAGGTACTGCTTAGTTTCTGTACAGTCTAATAAGTATACCTACATAAGTACGCAGAAGATATTATTCTGAGTATACACACTCTGCACACACCAACAACCACTACTGATACTTTATATGATGTGCATTTATGCATGCGGTCTGGAATGCACAGGTACTCAGCATAAATGTTGAAGTGACTTTATATGCAAAACAAATGAGATGCTAGAGCTTCGTAGTAAAGTTAAGATTTAGGAAAACTACGTGACAGGTAGAATGGTGAATACGAGCCCAGAAAGTCAACAAGCAGTTGAGGCAGTTGAGGTAGAGCGAAAAGAAGGCCTATTGTCCTCCACTATATACATATACACTATATCATACCAGATCATACGCTAATATAATATTACATTGAATTAAGATAGGCCATCCATGACTCAGTGAGTCCAGTCAGTGAGAGTCAGGCAGGCAGAAGAGTGAGCCGAGCCCTGGAAAACTCGTTTAATCGCTTTGTCAACGAAATAAGAAAAAATATCGGGTAATGCTCTGTTCTAAATCATTAAGTTACATGAATACTCTTGCTCAAACTCAATATCTGTACTACTAACTTGCATAGGTTTTTATCTATTTTTTCTAAAGGAAGATGACATACCTTTTATAAAAGCAAGCATTTATAAGCAACGAGCAAGCAATTAAGATACCGGTCTGGTTGTTCGCCTGTAACACTATTATCTCCGCAGCACTGGCTTTTATTGCTAACACTTTTCCATTCCATGTAGGATAAGGATGCTGGCTGACGAGCTCTCCTGTGGCCCTGTATTATTATCTGCCTTACAAAGTGGAGTAGGTAGCAATATTTACTATAATATGTAGCTATTTACTATTTCGTTAAGCGGTTTCAGCATTCTGTGAACAGCAAACCGAAGACAACCAGTTTCCATATAATAGTGTACTCTATGTATGCATTAGGTAGTAAGTCAGTTGGCTCGCAGAACTATTAAAGAAATTTGTTGCTTTCTTGAGATTTGTTTTTGTGGAACTAATATGGAAATAAAATTCGTAGACGAAGACCCGTAAAGATGAATAAAAATAAATCCGCAATGAATAATTTTATCCAATTAAAGAGAGTGTGTTGGCCATATTACTAAAAGTTGTACTATGTTGAACATGACATGTTTGCTCTAGAACTACTCAAAAAGTCATGTACTCCGAGTGAACATAAATTGAGAAAGAAGTTTTCATTGAGCAGCATCTCTCAAGTCAGGAGCCTGGAGTCCGGCCATTTATAATCTCTTAAATTGTTTTCCTCATGCGCTCAATTGCGACAATTGTTAGAATCTACGATCGATTAGCCCTTTTGTGGCTATCTGTTTATCCTTAATTACTTGCCTGGCAGATAAGTAGTAGCTAGAGCGACTACTGGATTGCATTCGATCTGTCTGGCATTATTATGTAGGCTACTGAGAATAGGCTTGGAAAAAGCCTTTGATGTTGTTGTGTTTGCGTTGTTTGTGGCTGGAACACACGCGCGCGCTCGCTACTGATTATTATAATAATCAAGTGTGTATTTTGTATGTGTGATGTCTTTAGTAGGCACGTTAGATGCATTAGTATGCCCAAGTAAATATTATAGACATTACCTACCTCTCTTTTTTCATTTTCTGCTCAGCATTGCAATGATTGTGCATGTATACGCATACATGCACAATCATTACATGCAGACAGGGCGAAGATGAGCAGGTAAAGGTACATTTACATTACATTACATTACCAAGGTAGATATTAAATGCTGAGCCACCATATACTTACAATTTACAAACATGCTTACATTACACTACATACATGCTCCTGCAGTCATAATAAGATCACAGAGAGGAGAGTCGTGGAGAGGCATAGCCCAGGGTAGGAGAGGAAACCAAGCCAGTCAACAAGCCAACACAACTAAATAACACAACTACTACCTCGTCAAACGAATGCACGGAGCATTTTTCCTCGAGATAAGAAGCTGGAAACCTTCAATTCACACCATTCCGTTTGCATACACCCATGAACTTGTGTTCTCTAATAATAATAGTCTGCTAAGCTGGTGAGTGCGTTTAAATGCGTTGTATTACAGTCGTTAGCAACTAGGAGCAACTCGGAGGAACAAGAACTAATCTCACACGCGGATTCAATTAATTCATTCAGGAGAACCTTAAGAATGCAATTTGGCGGAGTTATGATGCTAAGGACAAACTTTTGTAAGTATAATATAAGTATAGGTTGTTAAAGTAAAATGAAGGAGTATGAGAGTAGTAGAATTAGAGATAAGTGGCAGAGAGGTGATGTGCATCTCTCCCTGCAATACCAACTCGAATCCACTAACCACTAACATTATTCCCATTGCATGCTTTTCAAACCAAGCTCACTCTCACTACAACCCTTTATATACCTACTATCATCTTACTCATCCTTACATACATATATACATGCATACGTATTATATGTACTGCATACTATACTACTTACTTACATAATAGTACATACCCACTTACTATATAATCTTAGACGGAGCTTTAATAATAATAATAATAGTAATAATACTCACCCTATACATATAATACACATACCTAACTAATACTTATTTTACTCACTACTACATCTACTATTATTTTATACCTATTTGCTTTTCCTTATGTAGGTACTATGTTCGTGCCACATATACCTACATCACAGCTATATACTTATAGTGTTAACTATAGCCATTCCCTATCACCACACAATTTTACACATGCTTATTATCTTGACCAGATTTAGCTTCTTTTAGATCAGTATAATGACATTCATATACAGTAGTCATTATTAATGCTCAGAGATATCGACACCATACCTAAAATTCCTCATTATCCTACCGCATTCTATTTTCAAAAAGATAACCTACTTGTGCCAAATGTAGTTATTAAGATGTTTATTCTTTTGCAAAATCTTAAATGTGGCAAATGGCAAATATAATTTATAGTATTTACCCAGTTAGACCAATAGTGATGTCGAGACGACTGTATTTTGGAATTTTTGGAATCGAAACGAATAAAATTCATAATGACAGACAATTGGAAAAATTGAAAATGATTGAGCGATCTACGTAAAATAGTGTCTTTAATTGTATTTAAATCTATTCAAATAGATTTTAAAGACAGTACCCCAAATAGATATACAAATACAGATAAATCAGTTCAGCCTAACATTGTCAAACAACAAAGTATGCAGCTCGGGTTTGAATGAAAATGATGCTTACAATGCTTACCCACTATAACTGTCCCAATGTTATAACAAAGCGAAATTCGATATGTACACGAGTACATGCATTGTTAGCAAATAAAAGGTAAGCATTGAAATCTTTCTGTATCTCAGGAAACTTGAGAAATCCTCTTAAGTATTTTCTTTTCTGTTCCTAAGCACGTTTTATTTTGGGCACAGAGAACTTAATCTAAAAGACAAAACAGGGATTGAGTTCAGTCTGACGCTGACCTTTTTTCGAAAATGCCATTGGATATGGAGAAATACAGATAGCACTCAGAATATGTGTTGGCAGCATATGTACAGACACAGGTACACATATAGAAAATAGTAAATTATTCAGAGGCGTTTACAGCTCTGTATGTGAATGCTAGTATATCTGTCTGTCTGTCCCGAAATTACCCTGCACGATAACTTTCGAACGTATTAAGTAACAACATCCAACTTTGATGTGTCATCTAGAGATCAATTGGACCACTGAGTTCGTAAATGGGCAAAATCGGACACACTCCCTGACTGGGGAAGGGGTTTAAAAACAAAATCAGTATTGTTTATCGTAGAAAGTCGTGAGCTAGCTCATTCGAATCGAAATAGATCGTGAAACAACCTAATGTAAGCAATGGCGTGCAGAGTTCAAAGTTCAAAAGATATTTTTGATATGCACATCTTGAAATCAAAATCGTCTGCAGCAGATCAGTTACCAATGTGGCACCACTATGTATTTCCTTCAACTGACCATTTCACTATTAATGTCACACTATATTTACTACTAATAGTCGTTGTCGATGGGACACACAATGACACAATAATAGCAGTACCTATACTTAAACAACTCTGTTTTACATCTGTTTTACAATGGTCTATTATGATAAGTAGGTAAGCGCAGTATTTATGTACAAAAGAACAAAATAATAATTTTGCAGCCCATTTGGGATGCCGACAATTGATTGCTGACCATGTACCATTTCACGTTCACAACATGAAAAGAAACGGCGGTCGTGGTCGTAATCGTAGGGTCTTTACGTACACGAATATTGATAACGAAACCATTCACTGATAATTTCTTAATTCCAAATGCAGGTTAAGTTACTTATACAGCTTTTCAAAGCAACCCTTGATTCAACAAGACGTCAAAAGAGAGCTTATAGCTCCCTATAGATAGGATAACCCAATGTACTCACAGCCTATTCACAAAGCAGTCCACTGCAGTCTATGGGGATCGTAATTTGGTAGTCTTGTACCAGATAATAAGTAAACTGTATCCTTCATAGAATAAAAGGTAACGAAAAATAAGTCTCAGCTCAACATTACTCACTACAGATAGTCTAACATAGAATTAAAGGTTGCTGATTTGTGTACCAACCTGTTGTAAATTCAGATATTTCTCCTCAATTTTACAGCTACTGATTTCATTAGCATTTTACACCTCCACGTTTACATTGCTGCACCAGTAAGTTTAAACACCGATTTGTACTTAACAGGATGATATTCAAATATAATTGTTAATTCATTTTACAATACGGAGCGGAAGAGCCAGTTATTATTTTTTCAAATGTTTCGATGCTTTATATTTGACACACCCCTTCACTTGCTTGTATTGTAAGTGTGTACAGCAAAGAATAAACTACAACTCGTTTGCAGAATAATACAAAAAGCAAAATATTTTCTTTTGTCCAGAAGGGTTTTCCCAGCACGAAGCTAGAGCATTAGTAACGACCACACACACTTTTATTTTAATTATACTTTCATTTTAATATCTTGTTTCGCAGTGCACGTCCGTTCTATCTCTGAAAGTAATTGTCAAATAGTGCTGTGCCAATTAGTATTATATCCTATTCCAAGCACATGCGGTATAAAATTATAATTAATTTTCAAAATAAGACTTTATAGTGTACCTATGCTAAAACGCTAATTTATCTATTAAAAACAGAAATCTCAAATCAAATCATAGCTTTATTGTCAGGCTATGATTATGATTGACTCAAAGTTACAGATTTTAATATTTCATGCTATTTAATATAGAATTCAGTAATTTTGTAATTAAAAACATTGGGACATTTCTAAATACCTACATGAATGGAAAAAATAGCATAAAATTATACACAGCCAGTTGTGGCCTTATTTTTTATTTCTTCATACAACAGAATAGAGCAAAATGCATATTTGTCAATTTTACATGTATTTCTCCCACTCCCAAAAAAATTTTGAAAAACGTAGCTACTTTTTAAGGACAAAGGCCATAACTGGCTATGTGGAAACATGTGATACACGTTTTAAAAAATATCCCCACGGGGAATGAGTGCGTATCGACCAGACAGCCTTAATACTGTCCATTTATTAAATTACACATTTACATGACTGGATTTGTGTTTCTCATTCTAAGGGAGAAAAATTTGATGTATTTTGAGCAATGTCCGTTAAACACATAAATGCGTGGTCAGGGTATAAAGAATGATTTGTGTGAACACAGAGTGAGTGAGCTGATTGAATGTCAGTTACAATTTACAGATATTTGCTGGCCAGGCAGTTTGGTGAGTTTGAGTTGGTATTGGAGGTGCCAATGTGGAGGTACATAATAGAATCCTTGAGAATGAAATGAATTGATGGGAGAAGGTGATCATAGATTTGATTTGAGAGAAATTGGAGTAGAGATTATTTGAGTGTGAATGGGTAGAGCGAAGGTGCCGGTTGAGGGAATCGATGACATCGACCTACCAGAAGTCTGCATTGAGAAGTATATTAAGCCTATTAAAGTAATGCCCATATGCATTCATAAAAATTGGGGATCTATAAACACGTTATATTAAAATAATGAATGCATGCCTCATCTCAGTGTCTGTATATGAGGGCTGTGCCTAACTTGTCGCTGGCAGGTAAGGCGGATTCCAATTAAGAACCTGTCGCCGCTCTCCGACCGCTGGATTTCCATCAAATGCGGGTTGCGCAAACTTTTATCCCTTTGAATGCCTCTTTCGAGGCTCACTCCAACTAACGCTGTTGCTTACCGTCGCATTCGACGTTGGAACAAATCAAATTACGTATGCACAAATAAAAACATCGGCCTAACTCAGTTGGACCTGAACACTGTTATTAGTATTTCTTCCTTTGATGTCTG
>JABASH010002188.1:0-21449 GCA_019776445.1 Tomocerus maximus
AAAATATTCGAAATGTTTAGAAAATAGTTGAGGGTCCAGCTTAGCGTCTACAGCTGTTCGTATGGTGAACTGAATATGGGTTTCGGGTTGAGATAATAAAGCCTGTCGGATTTAACAACACTCTAAAAATCAGTCAATCGCCTGTCCGTGGCGCGCCATGTTTCAACCTAAAAGGACAGACCAATAATAAAATTAACGATACTTCACGGCACAGTGAGCAAATGTCGTTGAAAGTCTCGCGAGTCACATTCACATAGGCCGCCGCAGCGATCAGATTACCCATAATTTGTTTTTATTTTATCAAGTTCTAAAACGTAATAATAATATTATTTCCAAGTGTATGCTTTTCTGTGTAATCTATATTTTTAGAACTTTTAAAAATTAATACAGATACCTCTTGAGGCGAGTGGTTTTCGATTGTTTAATGTTTAGACCAACGCCAATTAAAACCATAGCTATTCGATTTTAATGTATTTTACGTGGGGGCAAAGAAAAAAAATAATGCCTTCCAGCCTCCTACATGACGTAGCTAGTATTTTATCTCTCACACTCTTCTCAGTTTTGAATTCCATTGTGCGTTGGGATTAAATATGTATTAAATATTAAATTAAGTTAATCCGTAATAATTAATTGTCATTATTAGTCCCAGTCCCTCACCATTGGCATAAACATAATAATGTTTTGCGTATCATCCGGATGCCCAGGCAGCCTTAATATCAAGGTGTATTGATAGAGTATAAAAGTCTACCATGCATGCACTGTTTATATGTAATGTAGGTGGTATAATATAAATTGAGTTGCATATATATTATGCATCTATATATATATTATACTCGTACTTCTCTTATAACTTGGCCATAGCTCACTGAAATACTACAAAAGTCGTACATAACGTAACTTACTGACTCACTGTTCATCAACCAAAAAGTTTAACTCATTCTTTCTACTCAATAGCTCGCAACACACAGCAGTCAAGTTGGTATCTTATCTATTATTTCAAGATTGCAAAACTGCCCTAATTTTAAATTTTATAGTCAATACCAACAGGACCTCCGCCTATAGTTAATATTTAGAATTTTTGCACAAATTGCATTTAAATTAGTGGTCTGGTCCGTGTCCTTGTTGTTGGTTGTTTTGTAGTTGGGTGTTGGGTATTTTCTCTACTTGGTAATACCCAAACAAAAACTTAAATAGTTCAGTCACTCATCATCTCACTCAATCATCAATCAGCAGTTCTCCAACAGCAGTATTAAGAAAGGCTGTTTAGTGTTATTATTTTTTATTTGATCTTCAGAGCAATCAAGTTTAGTCTGCCAGATTTGTGAAGACAAAAAGAAGGCTCATTTTTATCAGCTGGCTGCTGTAGCTTCAAGCTTTGTTTATTTTTCAAAATTGTAAGTACTAAGTACTATATTATTATTATACACAATGTAAATTAAAATTATATTTAATTATTATATTGTTAATAATTACTGATTAATCTTCGTCTTCACTCTTCAGTCTTATTACTGGTGGGGTAAAGTAAAGTTAATTTTTACCATTTTACCGATGACCGACGATATTATTTTCATTTTTTAATTTTTCATCTGAACGTTGGCTTTTAAGCATAATATATTTGGGCTGTGTTTTTGTTTCGTAAATCTTAATTGGTATTTGATATTATATTATAATCCATTATTCATGATTAAATGATAACTTTTTTTGTCCCTCCTTTCACCTTTGCTATTGCTAATTTTTTCCTTTGTTTGCCCTTTCTTTGACTAGAGATGGTTTATTTAGGTAATAGACCACCAAAGTAATAATCAGCTGTTACTAACACTGCTGAGCTGACACTGACCCTTATTCGTCGTCGTGAAAGAATCATAATTTATAATTACGATTTACGGTGACGATTCAGTCAGTAACTCAGTCAGAAGCATGAAGCAGTGCAGTCAGCACCAGCAGTATTAATTTCAGCGATTATCTTTAATTTTGAATTTCAAATAAAAATGTCCATATATTCTTAAGCTGAAAGCATCTGTACTCTTCTCTCTTGGGTCGCTATTCAATTTTATAAACGAAACACAGCCATGATTAATGATTCTCAAAACTGAAAACAATGGTACAATTCCGTTTCTGTTATCTTTTAGTGGACACCTTCAACATTTTTATGATTTCTGCCAATAGTTAAAGAATATCACATAGAGCAGACGTTTTAGAATTTCCATTCAATCGATGTTTTAGTTGTTAGTTTTCAAATCAATTTTTTAAAACCAGTTCAAGACAGAAACCCGACTCGAGAAATGCCTTAAAAAATTAATTTATATACTTGCCTACATTCTATCATGTGTAGGCTGTAGGCATGGGCCATACACCAGTAAGTATATAAATTATTTTATAGTAAAGGGTTGTTAAAAGTCTGTTTACTGACTGTTTGTGCCGCAGAGCCTCAATCTTGCAGTACGCTCGCTATGTTTATTTAAAGAATTCTTCAAATAAGCGTATTCATACGAAATAAGAAATTATCATGCAAGTAAATAATAGTATTAAAAATTATATAGTTTTTATTTAATGCATTCGCAGTAATTCGCGCTGCTTATCCTTATCAGTTCATTGTGTACATTATTTTATGTTCTGCCTTATGCCCTTCGTACGATTAGGTAGTTAACTAATATAGTTGATTAATACATTGTATAATGTATTAAACATTACATATTAATACATAAATACTACATAATAATATTTTATTGATTGCAGCTTTACGTATGTGATGCATATATTATATACACATAATAGTACATATTTAATTTTATTGATGTGATTATTTGTAAAAATCGATTTAAAGTTTAGAGATGTTCTTTTTAATTATTGTTATATTCGTTTCTATTTTCTTATTCACAAAATCATTAAACCTCATCTGCGTGCGTTTGTTTTATTCGCTGTTTATGCATCGTAAATCAACGAGCTTCATGCAACCTATTTACTGTTGTGGTATACTATTTCATTTATCATTCATTTTAATTTGAATATCAGTAAACAGGTAACAGCAGTGAGCACTTGGAAAATTGCATTATTATTTTACAGCGATTTAGTTCTGCATTCTGCACTATCTGCACTCTGCACTGCTCAGCGCATTGCAAGTGCTTACTTAGTAGAATAGAATATTTTAGTAGAGGTAGATTACTGGTAAAGTAACGTAAAGTAACAACAATGTACCTATTTGCTATAATTTACCTGTTTTGTTTTGTATACAGATAGAGGACACTCCACCTGTCTTATTGTTGATTGTATCTTGTACGTGTGTGTGTTGTGAAGTCGAAGTCTAACTTTGCACCTACCTACATAACCAAAACCAACTCAAGAGAGCTGCTCTACTGCAGCTGTACTTATAACTGTTGTAACTGTACTGTAAACTTGTAAACTCATTTTGTGATACATTGGTGCGAGAGGGTGAGTTAAGCTTTACTTACATCTCTATGTATGTATGAAATAAGTTTAATTAATACTCTAGGCCGTTATTTACATTTGTAGGTATTTATATCATTTATACTACGTTTACCTAGATATTTTAACAGGTTTTCTCTGCTTTCTAACTAACATTAGATGGTTTAACCAAATTATGCAAGTACAAAATATTCCCTTTCTTTTTGAGTTTATTTTATACTGTGTACTTACTTTTGTGTACACGAACTGTGAATTGTGGTCCTAGGTCCTTGTCGTGCCTTGTATTAAATATGTGAGATTGATGTTAGTTGCCAAATAATTCTTAGTGAAAATTAGCTCTTCGTTTAGTGTTGTATAAAATTCAAAACGTGTGAAGTGTAGGCGCACATACAAATCTCGTAATTGTCGTAATAATATTTGAATTAAAATATTCATTAAAAGTGGGGTTCATGTTAGTTCAGAAGTTCGTTCGTGTAAGTGTTCGAATTAAACGTTTGAATGTGTTGCATACTGAATTCATTTCCATCCTTTTGTTCTTAAAATTACACTTTTCGAATTCTAACGTTGCGTTGCATTGAACCTACACTAAGAGATTTTTTAAACATCTAAAAACAGTTTTCATATAGTTGTGAATCGCGTTTGTTTCAAACATAATTGGTTTGTGAATGTTTTCGTATTTTAAAAAGCCACATACTTGACTAATGATTAATGATAATAAACCGTTTTTGTACAGTAGTATATAATATTACTTCATTTCATAACATATAATAAATATTTAAACTTTAAAAAAAGAATTTAAATTGCGACTTTAATCTACTTTTAGCTACTCCGAAAAGTCAAGCTATATGTGAACAATAATATTATCCGCAGTTCATAATTTAAATTAAATAAAACAATTTTTAAATAAAAATTTTGTAAGGAAAATGTTACTTGCTGTTTATTTCTAATACCTATTATCTATAACTTCCTTGTAGTTGATCTGTTGGGTCTTAAACTCTTAGCCTAAATTAGTTTACAGTCAAGTGGCAAAGTGCCATGCCATAGGCAATGGACATTATAATAATATATAAGGAAATTTCCATTTATGGGAACAGGCTTACATTTATATTTAAATTGACCTTAAGTTATTTCTTCGTGAATGTGTAAATGTGTATCGTAAATATTTTGTGCTATCATAAAATAGCTTCTAAAAATTCTCCGCTTAAATTTTTAGAACCAATAGTCAATATTCAATACGCCGGCGATATAGTTTTACACATTTCAAAACCTCTCTCAAGCACACTTTTTGCTAGGTTAAAGCTAGTCCGATAATTCATATATATTTGAATATTATTTTCATTTGATTAATCTTTTTATTTCAGATTGTCCTGTGAAGGGAAGAAATTGAATATTAGTGATCTGTGAGGCGCCTGAAGATCTTAATAGAGGAAGACTGACTGCCAAAGGAGAACCAAGAGACGTCTACCTAAATACTAGATTCTCATTGTAGATCAACCGTTTATAGAAGCATGTCAACACCTGCTCGTCGTCGTCTCATGCGAGACTTCAAGAAACTTCAGGAAGATCCTCCAGCAGGAGTAAGTGGAGCTCCAACAGACAACAACATTTTACTTTGGAATGCCGTGATTTTTGGTCCACATGACACACCTTTTGAAGACGGAACTTTTAAGTTAAGCATAGAATTTACGGAAGAATACCCCAATAAGCCGCCTACGGTCCGCTTCCAATCTAAAATGTTCCATCCTAACGTTTACGCTGATGGAGCGATCTGCTTGGATATTTTACAAAATCGCTGGAGCCCAACATATGACGTGTCTGCTATTTTAACCTCAATCCAGTCATTGCTTAGTGACCCAAATCCAAACTCCCCTGCCAATTCAATGGCGGCTCAGCTTTACAAGGAAAACAGACGAGAGTATGAGAAAAGAGTCAAAGCATGTGTGGAACAGTCTTGGATGGATTGATCATTAGAATATCGTACCAATTCACACGTAATCTACAATATTATACAACTTTATTTAAATAATACCTAACCAACTGTTAATTCATTATTACTCATTGTAAAATAGATCATATTTGCATTGCTGCCGTATCAAATATGCAAACCGAAATATTTGGCATTACTTTGTTTTTAAAATCTCGCAAAGTATTTCATCCAAAAAGGTACATGATGTAACAGTTAAATTAGTGAAGTTCAACAGTAACACGACAAACGTCTACATGCATTTACTAAAGTTTTGTTCGTTATAATTATATTCTAAGTAAAACATCCAAATCTTACAAAATTCTCAAATTAAATCACTTTACTTTCTCCAAAATTGGTATTTTAAAGTATATTTTGATTGGGTCGGTACTAATTTTTATAATTGTACTTACACTACGTCTTGTTTTTCATTGAACCTTTATCATCGCACGTATGTGCATCATGTAAGTAAAGTATAATCTATGCAGAACACAGACTACAATAAGAAAAATGAATTGCAAATAATACTATGATAAGTAATATGCAATAATATGTAATATTATGTAAAATAAAAAGTGGCCATAGAAAGATTGTCAGGTTAAAAATGTCGAACAGTTAGTGTCAGTCAGATACGATTCAATATCTAGCTACTATCCTACCTTATATTACATAAATATACATACCTACAAGCATTTTGTGTTGTGCAACGCTGCTGCGAAATTAATTAGCAGCGAAGTCAATGCCTGTTTTTTCGCATATAGTTTATTTCGATAATTACATCACATAAGGTCACTTACTTTCCTAGGTGTTTACTTTAAGTAGTTATATGAAAGAATTTAATGTTCGAATATTGAATTAAATAATTGAGAGTGTGCTGTTGTGCTAATTGCTAATCTTCCTTAGCCTAGTAGAGTAGACATTTCGCCGATTTCGGGTTCTGTTGTGTGTGTTAACGAGTGCTGTAGACTTTACTACCCAATGATATACTCTTTATTATTGTAAAGAAAGTAATAATTATTATTTCTTAAACCTTACTAGCTCGTAGTAAGTGGTAAGCTATAGTGTAGTAGTAGTTTCTTAGTATTGTAGTTAATGTAAAAAATATTCATTTTATGAAAAACTCTCATTGTCTGCTTAAACATTAATTTATCAAAGAACTGTGTATCTAGTGTGCAGCCTACTGCGTGAGCGTGACTTAATCAACGCTTTATATAGCTGTCTCAAATGGACAAGTTATTATTGTACTCTTACCGTTGACTCCGATTACTTTGGAGATCAAGGCTTATAAATATCTTTTTGTGTGAATATTTACCGAAGTTAATTGTACATAGCTGAACGGCAAAAGTAATAATTAATGTATTAATAAAGCTCTCATAAAGAATGTACGCACTGTAGAGTTTAGGTCTGTATGTCAAATATATTGTAATTGAAATGAATGCGTGAGAAAGATGTTGCGAATTTCAAACGGGGTGACGTTTGTGACAAGTGTAAAGTGTTGAAATGAGTAAATTAGAGAATATAAAATGAATTTCACTAATTATTCTGTTTATTTATTTGCATCCACAGTATTGCAGAAGAAAACGGATATGTATTTCCGTATGAAGTGATGCAATTTTCACGTCTATCTTTACGTAATAGGGTTAACTTTAAAAAGAACAAATAATATATAGTAATATTAATGAGAAACACTACTTTATTTCTGATTAATATTGTGTTCGATAATAAATGATGTTTTCTGTATAGAATTTTTGATGTCAACACTTGTTTCCAGCAAACTCTGCAGAGTTATTTCAATTTTATTTTTCAGTGCTACGGTATCTTGCAACTGTTCGTCAGTAAATTTCTTAATGACAACGCGATCCTCATGCATCTTCCTCTCTGTCACTGAGACAGCTTTGTTTTCTAAGTGTAGATCCTGTAACGCGGCCACTAGGAATTCTTCTTGACTCTGCAGTTCTTTTATTGCTGTTTGCTGATGTTCATTCCGATTTTTAATACTATCAGTTTGTTCAAGGATGATGGCTAATTGAGCTTTCCTTTTATTTTCGGATTCCTTTATTTTTTCTCGTTGCTGTCGTTCGGAATTCTCGGCAAGTTCTTTCCAATGCTTCCTCTTTTTCTCAATTTCATCGCATTTCATTTGTAAACTACTAGTGTTGCTGGCCAAAACCTCGTTTGATTTCTTCATAATATTATTATTACGGTTGAGAGATTCTAATTCAGTTTTTATCTCATTAATTTTTGTAACATTTGTCGTTAGCAATTTCTTAAATTGAATGCTTTCCTTTAAAAGTGTAGAACTCTCAAGATCTGTACTAGATTGTTTTCGGGGTTGGGATCTTCGTTCATTTTCTGGAGCTAAGCCTTTCTTCATGTCAAAACCTGCTGATGGATTTATCCTTTTAGGTTCGGTGGAGCTATTGGCAGTTACTTTTCTACTGGTAGCTGATCTTTTGCTTAAAGAGGTATTAATTGATTTTGCCGTAGAAGCTTTTCTACTGTCTTCTGAAGGTGGGAGAACGGTATTGTCTGTTTGTGGTGGTTGGGAGAGCTGAGACGGAACCGCAACGTTATAGTTAAGTAAAATCGGCTGCCATGTCTCAGAGTATTGCTTATTGTTATTATTATTTACAGGAACAGCATGGCTCAGCAGTTCTTCCATATTTTTCTTGGCCTCTTCGAAAGCCTTCATAAATGAGTCTATTAATACTTCCTGTTTAAAACCAAAACCAAGGAATTTTTTAGTTCTGTCATCGTTCCAAGTGCAGAATAGTGGAGCTGTCTTGCTGATTTTACTATCTGGCATTATGCAACTATTCACTATTATTTCAGTCCCTTTTAGACACAAAGCTCGGTACATAAAGCGAAAAGAATCGTAACAGAGTGAAACAGGCTCAGAAGAACATTTTAATTCCCATTGCCCTGGAGAATTCTTCGTGGATGAACTCAGTTCATAGACATCCGCCCGGACACAGGCTAGCGTATGATCATGGTCTAGAATTGGTTTGTAGGATATCTACATGCAAAGGAAAAATTATTAATTTCTTGCCTATCTCTGTCATTTGCATTGGAGTTTATTAAAAACAACCATTTTAAGAAACTTTATCTGCAATTTTTATACATTGGAATGAAGCTGCTGTGGATCCTTTTCCGGTGGGCCAATTTCCATTTGTGAATTGGTATTGGAAAGTTCATCAGGTGGTTTTCAATTCACTTTATCTTTCATAAGATGATGATTGTAATAAGAATGTCACTGGAATGGTATGTTAACTTTCTGTCCGGGTCATCCGGGTGCGGTTCTAAATTACGATTTACACAATGATAGCTATGGTGATCCAGGAATCTGTTAACAATTCGCATGAACATCGACTTAGAAGATAAAGGGAGGATTTATGCGTCAGTCTTTTCATATGCATATTGATGAAAGAGAAGAAAATAATGACCCATCTAATAAATTCTGCCGAATATTATTTTGTATAAAATAATATTATTAGCCTAAGGTATTTAGAATATCATTTTTTTAAAAATAACTTTCATCATTTTAAAAATGCCAAGTAATCCACGCGTTCTTAAAATCGCAGAGCTTCAAGAAAATAATTATTTTTATGAAATCATAATGGAATTTCAAAAATTAATACACAAACTAGGCCTTTACGAACTCCTCAAATGCATTAGTCTCCGCCTAAAACTCTGAGTCAATCTCAATTGCTTATAGGTATAAATAAATACTTGTGATTCTGATTGATACAAATACAACGGATTCGTATCAGTCATAGTCATACTCATAAGTGTTAATGATAAAAGTGTGATAATGATTGATTGGAATGAGTATAATAGAGTGTGAAAAGTAATGGAAACGAAAAACAAGTTGTACACCAAAGTCACTTTTATTCATCGAAAATTCTAATTTTCATTACCATCATCATTTCATCCATCTTATGTATAGATAATAGCAACAATTATAATGAAACAAATAATATTTCACAATTTAATATATTAATTACTTAATTTACTATTAGTGTAGTGTAGTGTATTTAGTATGTAGTATAGTAATAGTCTCGTCAAAGCAAAGATGATCATTTTCATATCACTGGAACATTTGAATGTATATTTAGTTTTCTTTCACTTTCATCATATCCTAGTTTCCCAACGACAATTTACTTTGTAAATACCTCCCCTTTATTCAGTTGATTCTTCTACCTTGATAATAATAAATGTGCTGAAAAGCATTTTATTTGTCTCCTCGCTTCTTTAGCCACTCTTTTACCGTCAGCCAGTCCTTTAGGGCACAAGCCAACATCTTATGCGTTTCTTTTCCTAGCCTCCTCACTTACATTTACATCACAACATATCAAATCATTAACAAACAGAATACATACTAAATATTGACGTTCGCAACAAATTACATTTAAGCATACAAGTCTACAACACACATCTTGGAGAATTATTAGAAAATGCTCACTTATAGTTAAATTAAGTGTGATGATTTAAATAAAGCTATACTTACAATTCTGTTTATTCAAAGTAAGAGAGAACCAATAGTACATTACAACTAAGCAAGTGTAATAAAATTGTGTGTATCGGGCATTTCTTAAGTAAAGTCATTTTCCATGAAGAAATGGCAATTTATAGAGTCACGACAGCCGCATATTGTAAATCTGTCATAGTATTTCGGAGATAAAAAGATGATAATTTGGTATCTGAAAACGAATTGTTCCGAATTTAATTCCGTTTCTGTGTTAGATAGTATAATTTGTGGTAATATATAGAGACATTTGTCTGTATTTGTAGTATAATTATATTATTTGGATGTATGTTTGTTAGTTTCTGTATTAATTTGTTAGTAGCTGTTGTGTATTGATCTGTTAGGGGTCGGTCTGTCGGTCGGTTCGGTAAAAGTCGGTTCAGTATCACTTTGCTTGCGTAGGTAGTTAAATTGAATAATCTATTAGCTGTAAAATATGTTATGTTAGTTGTACTACTTACGATTAGTAGCAGTGTAAGTAAACTTGTGTGGTGCGTTAATAATAAGTATTTCCCATTACAATTTCTGTAATTGTTGATTAAAGTACATACGCAAAAGTAATATAGTATTGGTTCCATCATTCCATGACACTCGATACCTATTTCTCCATACAAAACGCAAACATACCTATCTACTTGCTATAGTACACACTTTCATAAAAACGTGTGTGTTTCTTGATTCGACAAATTCGTCCGCATTTTTGATGCTTACTAATAAAGTTAACTTGGTAGCGAATCTTATACAATGCACTCTAATCTTTATTTATATCGTAATTTATTATTACACAATCTTAGGACAATAAACGCTTATTATGAGTTAGTATTTTGGTATGTAATGTAATGTCTGTCTGTATCAGTAGTATAGTATAGTACTGTATAGTTACATAAAGTAGATATTATCTCACATAAAGAGTTCACTATTAAATTTTTTCGGATTTCTTCATTTTCTCGTCTAGATTGTACTACTCTTGAGAAGTACAAGTACTGCTATTACATTTCAGTGTGTTTTTTTCTTATCTATTACAAATGATATTTACTTATATAGTAGCGAATAGGTAATTAATTAATTCTAATCATAATTTTCATCACAATAATCACAATACAGAAACAATAATGTCATGCAGAATATCCACACTTGTCACTTCACTTATGAATCGCATTTTATGTACATACGACGGAGGTACGCGCAACCGCAATTAACTTACGTTGTCTTCTCTTTCTTTACATATACTAAACACTACTACATACAAGTGCAGTCCATTTACACTGTTTAACTTCTTAGTAAGCTAGTTATTTTCTACATGATTAAATAAAATTAGTATTTACTCTAACCTACAACTTTAACTAATAAGATACGTACTACATAAACTCAAGATGATAACTTTACGATTACATTTGGTAAACTTACTCCATGTTCCTCAGGAAATCCATCAATTCAACTTCAACCACTGTGTCCATAAGCTTTTAGTAGTATCTGGCCTGGCCACGACTTTAGTTCATAACTCTCCACTCCTTACATCATTATGACATCTTTTCCAAAAACCTATGCTAAACTAGTCAACATATCATTTTACAGAATACCAGGGTTATGTGCACCAATTCAAAAAGAGTTTTAGCAAAACTCTAATACATTGACTGCATTCCCCCTGTAGTCTATAATATCTTATGTTGGCTACTGAAGCATAGTTTCTAGAAAATATTAATTACTCTCGTTTACATATGAAATAAGCTAAAATAATATATTAGTGTTTATATTCACACGGGTTGGGTTCTATCTTACTATTTATTATATGTACTACTGTCCTTACTTTAAATGACCTTGTCACACACGAACGTGTAGGTACTTACTACTTTTAGAATCCACAAAATTCCATCTTAGTATAGCCATAGTATACTTAACTTGATATATATACTTTGAAAATTACTATTTTCTACTGGAATTGTGTAGCGCATGTAGTACGTGCCTCGGAAATCTTAGGTATACCTACCACAATCCTTAATCCAATTATTGAAACATTTAATCCCTATAAACCAGTAGTAGCTAAGAGTACATACTGGAAAGTTTTACAAAATGCTATAGAATGGATTTGTAGAGCAATGACAATTATTCTTTAGTAAATAGAAGAGAATATAATTCGTTTGTCAAGTTATGTTGGCTTAATTGGCATACAGATTTGAGTACTTTACGTTTAGTTATACGTATATACTATAGATATACCTATATTATTTTAGTATTTGTAAAGGAGCTCTAAATTTTGAAGACAAAAAAGGGGACTACATGGTATTAGTAGTAGCAGTATAATAACTTAATTGTTCGTCGGTATTTGTTTTAGTACTGTAGGATTCACAAGACGACATCGACACGTAGTAAATAGGTACTTACTTAGTTAATTTGTGTGTGCTTACTATAGATAACAGTGCGCACTTGATACTTTATGTACATTTAGAATACATTAGAACAATACACTGCCTCTCTATAGCATATAATGTATATACATATAATCTGTATTTATTATTTCAGTATTCAAATCAAAGTCAAGTACAAGTCACATAATAACTTGGCTTTGGCTTCCTTTAACTCTACGATTCTATTAAATTATGTGTGCCTCGACAACTACATCACATTTCAAGTATAATAATAATACATTAGATTGTTGTACTACAAACAACTCCTAAATTGAATATTTGGGTAGTAGTAGTCATATATCCAAATCTTTTGCCATCTTTTCCTCTATTCTATCTGTACAGGTGTTGATATCAATATGCCACTACAGCATACTAATAAGTGCATCACTTCACGTTTTAACTTCATTCTACTCTCTGTGCATAACCTTATAGTCTACAGTAAAGCTTATCTACTTACCTACTATGTACAACATTCATTTTTATTCGTAGTATATCTGTAGCGTTAGACTCGCTACTCCCTAAAGTCTACTTCTAGTTTATATATCTACTTTCCATTTATATTCGTACTGATACATTCAACTCAATTCAACTAGTAATATTTTGTATTGTTTCGTTTACCTATTATTTGTTTTAGATCAATCAACTCTTGTGAAAGAGAGAGAGAGGATGGGTCAGAGGTACTTTCCCTCCCTTCCCAAATCACAACATTGACATTTGTCTGTCTGGCTCTCTGTTCTGTTTTTGTCTCGTCTTAAGTAATTATTGATTCTTTTCTACTACAATAAGTATACAATTCTTATGTACGTACATATACAATGTCCTCAAAGGTACTTAAAGGTTTGTCCAAGTGGAAAACAAAATAAAATAAGCCAAAAGGTAGTCGCAGTAGTACTAGTTTCATATGTAGGTACATAAATGTGCTGTGATAAACACTCAAGTCAACTCATGATATATGACTTAAGACATTGTGCTTTGCTTGCCCGAAAAAATTTCTGATGAATATTAATCTATCGTAAATTAGTAATAGTAGTATAGCTGTGGTGTAGCTTTGCTCATAGCTCAATTAACTTATCAAAAATATTACATTATACCTACCCAACTATAAATCAAAGTTTAATTACAGTAAATACTTAGTCTAGGAAGTAATAATTGTGTTTTGTGAGTACATATACAATGAAGAACAAAAATAATGCCACTACAGATGAGTGGAACTTTTCAGTTACTAATAATGAGAGTAAATTATAATGTTAATTGATAGTATGTTGAAATCCAGACGAGTCAAACACATTTTTCTGAACACTAAATAATCAAAGAGAGAGTAATGTCCACATACTTTTCATCAAATTGGTGCAAGAAACATCTGAATCCATTTGAAAACAAAACAAAGACTAGAACCCCGTATTCCATTGATAAACTCGTTCGATTTCCAACTTGTAGTAAGTGATGTTATTTATTAGGTACTTTGTATTCGGAAAATATCTCATTTTGTAAGTTTTTTTTGTCAAGAGATCCACTTATTTGTTTTTCTAATTTTCTCACATTTTCCCTCATCTTAAAGGTAGGCAAGTCGTAGGTTGACAATTTCAAAGTGCTATATTTACTAAGAATAGTAGCTCGACCTCCTGCAGTTCTTTTTCGTTGTTATACAATCAACAATATCATATAAGAAAGTTAAATTATAACAGTTAATACCACAAACTTGATCGTGTAGTCATATTATAGAATTATAGTACACTGTTACTGGAAACTAAACATTTTCCTCAGAAAATTAGTTCGGGCAGCTCGAGTGATAATTATTAGTCTTTGATTTATCATCATAGTTTTTTCTGTGTAAAAGATCAATAATTACTTCTCCAGTTCAAATAAAATTATTTTCTTATCCATAACCTACTGGCAAAATATGAACTAAAATCTTTAACAACTACTCTCACTTCACTATTCTATAATTGTAGCCACTAAATAAGGTTACAATTCGAAGAAAAGACAACGTTTGTCTATACACAGTGTATAATATACTTAGGAGTACCTCAACTTAAAGTAGTTCGACCAGACCACCTTTTTGCTGCGATACAGCAGAAACTAAATCTACGAGGGTAATTAGTTAAATATTCGCAAAAAACTAAAATCACTTTCAATTATAACTATGCAGTGCATTCGAAACTAATTACTAACCTATAAATCCATGACAAATTGATTGATTTTCCTCAAGTCTATTTACAAAGATTTTTTTCTATCTCTAGCAGTACAGATAAGATAGCACACCTAAATTACTATTCATCTCCCATGAACCAGCATTAAGAATTAATATTTGAGTAGCAATTCACTTTTAGTCGTAGTATACTTTTTAAGGTTACAACAGGTATAGCGTTATACAATGTGTATACCAGGAATGATCACCACGAGCAAAGTTTCATACATTGGGCACCAATTCGGCTAGGTTATTGTAGTCTGGGAACAGACCACGATTTTTTGTTTGACATTTGACACTATTATAGGTTCATTTAAATGTACCAATTGAGAATATCATTCGAATCCGAGTATTTACTTCCTAATAGTGAGAATTTGTATGAAGTAGTGAAAATCTACTGCATGTAAGCAAGGACTGATAACTAATAGTCAATATGGCCTTTTATCCTCCGTATTTAGGTTGACGTAATTAATTTTACTGAATTTTAAGAATTATGAGCCGGGAGTGGAAAGCCCAAGGATCGGGCATCAAGACGCATAAGAGCTTCTGACAAATCCGATGACTGTTGCCCCAAAAGTGAGTTCAGGTGATGTTGATGGGAGAGAGCGGGATGAGAATGATGGTGAGCGTGAGGATTTCCTTGGGAGTGACTTGAGTGGTGTCCGTGACCTCCGTGACCTCCATGATCCATCCGTCCGTGTCCGTTCTGCAGCGATCCATTGTTGGTAGATGTCATTCGAATCTCAATTGAGGATGAGCTAGAATTTCCACCGCCGCGAAGAATATCATGCTGCTGTTGATTGTGAGCAGAGGATTGTTGTTGCGAATGAGAGATCATTGCACCCAAATGATTGTTGGACAGACTCCCAACAAGACTCTCTCCATTTTGTCCAGAGGATCCATTGCTGGGATTGTTTCCCCCTGGACTAGAGCTGCTCCCGTTATTATTGTTATTGTTGTTGCTGTGTTTATTTGAACTATTGTGGTTGTCCAAGTTGTTGGCCACAGCAATTCGGAGAGCTTCCGCAGCTTGGGAACGCAAAAGAGCTTCGGCTTGCATTCTCATACTTTCCGATGACATCATGTCTTGGCTACCGTGTACACTCTGGGCTTGTGACAGATGGTGATGAAGATTTCTCAGGTCGTTCTGTGACGGTCCGTGCCCACCGTGCACACCATGTGGTCCCTGACCACCGAGCATGGCGGCCATTTTCATTGCATCTTGCAACTTGTTCGAGGACTGGATCATGGACACGCCATTCTCCACGGAAGAACCGAGGAGATGGTGCGACGGATGGTGAGGGTGAGAATGGCCATGATGAGATGGGTGTGAGCCGTGAGAGAGATGATGGCCCGGATCTCCACGCATTGCAGTCAGATTGTTATTTTCTCCAGAACTGTTGTGACCTATTGAGCTTTCGTAGTCCTTGTAATCTTTATAGTCTTTGTAGTCTTTACGACTGTCTGATGAATTGCTTCCTGGATGGACACGAGTAAGTTCCAAAGGTCCGTTGCTCGCTGGACTCGACATTGACATTCGCGTGTGCTGTAACACCGAGGAGTGAGACATGCCCGAGTTCGTGTCCAATGGGGAGCTGAGACGTCCGGAGGATTCCGAACCAGATGGTGAAGGCGGCATTGGCAGTAGAGAGCTCAGAGATGATTGTTGAAGCGACTGTCCCTAAAATACACAAAATTTTTATTACAAACCCATACTAGTTTTATCGGGACTTCCCCAGTATTCGCTAGTAGCTACAGATAATATTTATATTGTATTTACAAATATCGTATTTACTTGTGATGTTGCCCCGAATGGATGGGATCCTGCTTGTGCCATTGCTGCAACTGCTGCAGCTGCCAAAATGTTCTCCCGCTCCCGTCGTTCAGCGGCAGCTCTACTGAGCACATATTGAGCTGCAAATTGATGTTTTGGATCCATTCGCATTTGTTCCATATGAGTTAGCAAACCTATATAGTGACAAAAATCAATTTAGTAATTTTCATTTTCATTTTCCGTTGCAATGCAAATTAAAAAATTACCGTTTTCATGGGTGAAAACAGCTTGGCAAACGGAGCAGGGCCACATCCTCAAAGATGATGTGAGTTGAGCTGTTTCTGGATGGCAGGTCAAGTGTTTTCGCAAGCTCCCTTCGTTTACATAATGTTTCCCGCACACAGGACACGGATGATTGGCAGTTCGTCTCTTGGCTGTGAAAAAGAAACGTCAAAAGTTAAGTGCAATCTGCAAAACTCATTAGCAATAAATAAAAGTTGTTTCTCGTCAAGTATTTGATAAGTGTAACTTACTGGCGACACCGGAAGCATTAGGATCCTTATGCGTGTGTTTCATATGCTCCATCAAAGCCTCGCCTCCCAGGAATAGTTTGTGGCAGATTGGACAAGTAACTGCATTTGGACCTCCGATCAAGGCTGCGTGTTGCTAACCATCCCAATATTAAACAAAACATTTCATTAGACATTTACAAGTAAATTATGTGCACGTTATGTTAAGTAATTTGCCTTATTACCAACTATTTAGCAACTTAAGTTAATCTTAAACGCGTAGTAAGTAACTTTTAATGTACATTCGCAAAAATCCATAGCTCCAAATCAGATAGTTAAGCACAGCCTTGGCCAAATACAAGACAAGCGACAAGGAATGCAAAATAAGAAGCATGTCAGCGTGAATTTCATTACGTTAGTATGTCTAGCACTTTACTTGAGCAAGTGTAGTTAAGATCCTTACAGAGTAAAGCTCCCGTTTTCCCGAGATTAGTCTTCTTAAAGTATTTCCCACTCAACAAATACCACAAAAGCAATCGAACAAAGAAAAGCTCATTGTACTTACATCTACTTACACATTTAATTCCCTGCAAGACTCCTGAATATTATTAAATCAAAAGCAAGAAAATGAGATAAAAATGGCAGCTAGGCTTTAACTTGTCTTGTTCCTTGGTGTTTGCCCCAACCTTTTAACACGAACGTGACATGCAAATGACCCTTACAGTTTTCTATAGCCCTACGTAGTAGAACCGAGATTATAGACAAGATATACATTCAACACTTAAAATATTCCTCTGTGTAAAAGAGCCTAGAATCAAATGAGAGCAGACAAAGGGAAGAAGAGAGCATCTCGTGCGAGCTTCTAATAAAAATCCAACTTTTCTTTATTGCATTGCATTACATTTCATTATGACCTGTAATAAGTAGAGTAGAGAGAGACGACGAAATAAATAATCACAGCAAGCAGCAGCCTTATCCTTCTGGCCTGCATGTCCTGCCAGGTACAGAATGCCCGTTCCAGCAATTCACACCGAAAACGCTTTGCGTGATTTCTTGAAATTTCACTTTCGATTCATACAATAATTTCTTACGCTCCCAGCCAAAAATCAAATGGATTAGATTAGATTACAGAAAAGTCGAAACCAAATGCAAGCTAAATCAAATGCCAATCCTAAGCTACTCCTTCCCTAAATGCCCACAATGCAATAACATTTACAGGTCTTTGATTGAATTGGCCGTAGACTATGTAGAGCAGTGGCATGACATGACATGTGACAGTTCACATAAACAAAAACCCATTAGTCTTAATGATAATGAAATACAAAAGCCTATGTTCCTAATAAAAAATTTAATTCATTCCAACATTTCCAACCTTTAAAAGTGGATTTTCATTAGGGACCGAGCTAGAGAGAGTAGAATATTATTATGTGACCAAGTTGATTGTATTGTGACCACTCAACATTCACAGAAATAATTGGAGGTGCGTGTAATTATATTTTGGGGTTATAACTAAGGGTTGGTCTAATAGCGTCTCTAAGGCTGGACGAGACGCTTTCCGGTTCCTTCCTTCCGACTTCCTCTCATTACACATTTTACATTATTCTAGCGCCTGCTGCTACACCTCAACTAATGTAATCCCAATATATTTAAGACTCTAATGATATACATAAATGTCCATGTAACCTCATGTAAAATGCAATGGCAGTATATTTTTTCTCCTGGAGCGAAAACTGAATGACTTTGTTAAGTTTTTGAACGCATCGCTGCACACTCAACCGTCTGTGTAGAAAATGTACATGTTCGCGATGGTTTTTGTATGATAATTATTACGTGTCTCCTGCAGTGTATTAGTTTAACTTGGTATAATGTCCTATATAATTATTGTACCGATAGTAGATAGATTATGGGGACAGACAGTAGCTTAGCAGGATCCGCTGCTGTAGAAATAGTGTAACTTGTGTAAGGTGTACAGTCCTATGTGCTTGGAGATGAAAGATTTGGGTAGAGGATTGGACCAACGAAAACCAACCGTATTTCTGGCTCCACCTTGGCTATGTCTCATTTGGGGTTCTTTTACGCTTTTTTTCTATTCGCTCGTCCTGAATCTATTCTGAGAGCGTCAGCGTTAATAGCTCAAGCATTGGACGCATTTTTCTACTCTTCCCCTATCACCTATTCAACTGAAGACTTTTCCGCATTTGTCACGCTATGCACTCTCGAACATAGCCTAATAGTTTCCATCCCTCCTGCCTATACCTAATAAGTAGTAGCCTATTAAAATGCAATTTTCCTTTCTATTTATTAAGGATATTGTAATCCAATTCCTTGTCTATATAATAACTTGCACTATTTGTGTAATACAATACGTGCGCACTCAGACAATAAAAATCCGATAGGTAAAAATGATGTAAATAGGTAAAACAGGGCAATGTGATTTCTTTTGGAAAAAATTCTTGTTTACACATTGTCTGACAGGCTGCCTTGACTTGATAAACTGAAACAGAACGTGATTTTTATTGGTTAGTAATGTGTGTAATACTATTTGTTAACTTCTGTTTGCTTTCAGATAAAAATAATGGTCATACTACTACCATTGTGCATACATTCACGTCTTGTTCAAATACTGTGCTCACGTTTACGTCATAGTATTGTGTAAGTGCTCGGAAATTATAGATTAGAAAAATCCGACATTTAATTCTAGTCCGTTGGCTACCTTTCAATGCAGAATGAGAGTATCATGGCAAAAAGCTTTTCACATAACATATTCACTGTTACACTAAATTACATGCAGATATTTTACAAGTTGTTCCATTACGGTAATCCTTGAGATAGTTTCTATGTATGTTTAGTAATAATATGTACAGTAGTATTTGCAAAAAGGTCGATGACTAATGTAAAAATGCGTTAATTTCCTACATGGATAGGGTAAACGTAGCAAATACTTATATATAGGAATTCCTGTTTTTGAAAAGCCGCACAGACAATAGCCATGTAGTTACGTATGTAGCAATCGACTAATTAAAACAAACTAAATCAAGTACAAGTTGCAACTCTTGTCTAATAATTTCCTTCCTTGCCAAGTGAACGCAGAGATAGTTTTTCCTTATAAGAAAAATCCATCCAGTGAATTTTCTCCGAGATTTTTATAAAGATAATGAGAAAAATGCAGCTAATTTTTATAAACTTGATGAGTTAAGTAGTAGAGGAGCGTTTGTGGTTAGTTTGGCGGTAAGAAGAACGGGACTGGGACGTGTTTTGACTTTTGACAGACAACCATCAGCTACCTACGTAGAAAATACACACGTTTCACTCTGTGTGACTGAACTTGGAAAATCTTCAGTCTTATTAGTAGTCTACAGCGGAAATTGAGTTGAATGGTGACTAGACTCTAGTTGATACATATATTCCAAGCGAAAAACAATAATGAAATTAATCCCAACACCAACAAGCACAACACAAGTTCAGTCAGATTGAAATCACACTGTGGGAAACACTTAGGACTTAAACAACTTAAAAATAAAAAATCAACCTTTGGGAAAAGGTGCCAATAAACTTAATTAAACTCAGCCGAGTCAACTGACTGAACAAAACTACGTTATGTCGATCCGTCGTAAACATAATACGTCCTACTACAATACGAGAAATGAATAAATACAGGGCAAATGTGTACATTTGTAATTCATTACTATTTGAGCTATGCATTACAACTGCAAATTACAACCAACCGACAAAATAAAATGACATTATACAGGTATAACATACATTACGTAGCATTTAATTTCAGTTAACCTCAAAGCGAATTCCGGCGTATTTTTTTAATTTCCATGTAATCATCATTTGATTGCTGTTTCTCTGTAGATCTCTCTGTTAATTTACTCTACACACGAATAAGAAACTTAAAAGCAGACAAACGGATAAAAACCAGCTTCTGTTTGAGTATAATTGTCTGGACACAGTAGTTTCCCATGAGGATGTCTAAACTCCCCAAGTTGAATAAGATGAGTTAACTTAGTACAGTATAGCTCGTTGTAATTTTGTGTCTACTACTTAATACTGTTATAGATTGCATAAGTACAACTACAACCTTGATGTACCTGAATTTCTGTTTTGCACCAATCCTGTCAGACATGGTTTTAAATACTTTAACAACTAGTATTTGTAAATATAGATACATCGCATGCAAGAATATTGCAAATAAACCTCTTAAAACCTATATAGATTGCTATAAATCCTGAATGGTTAGTTCTGCCCATGTCTTTTATGCATTGTACATTGTTGTGTAGCGTAATAAATGTCATATATGGACGTGAATATAACTACGCACATCATTTTTCCGGTTTAGACATAAAATGGATAATGGAGTGAGATTTTTATCAGTTCAACTTAAAGGTATCTGTAGTTAGTAGTCCTGTCTTGCCTGTTCGGTCAAAGTAGAAATAATCTCATGATGTAGACAATAGAAATCAGCATTCCTGATGTGAGTAGTTATTCTCTGAGGACTATCTCGCATCTTTGGGATTGGAAGAGACAGAGAAAATGTGTTTGTAGTGTAGGAACACAATGGAATATAAATGTACAGTGTGTCGATAAGGTTGTAACTCCAGCAGTGGACTAATTTATCATTTTGGGATATCACTTAATGCCAAGTTGATTGTATGAATT
>JABASH010002189.1:0-21441 GCA_019776445.1 Tomocerus maximus
ATGGTTACCGTCAATACCGGGAATTACCGGTTGGTAAATTATCGCTTTGGATGCCCTAATACTGTGTAGCAATTAATTTCAATCACAAAAACAAATAATATTCAAAAATATCTTGTAAATAATCTCAATAGTACATTAGTGTTGTCAATATGACCACATGATTGATAGCGCTTGACTCATCTTTTTCTTCACTTACAAACAAGATAAAAAGTTGTGGATGCTCTTAAGCCTAGGACTCTCCCGCATCAGCAGAAAAAATGAAACCTAAGTGAAAAAACAAAGTCTCTAGGAGAAAACGTTCCATTATTATTGGTTTCCGCCGAAATAGTGAAGCAAACCAATGTAACAATAAAGCAGACTGTTTTCTTATTGCTTTCTTGAGATTTCTACTAGAGCTAGATTTTACCTATGTCGATATGAATTGATATATCGAATGAAAATAAACAGCATAGTCTACGTAAGTTGTAGAAAAGTAGAGTTATAAAGCTGTCCATGTGCACTTGGCTTCCACTACTTAAGTAAAGGTCGGTAGTAAGGTACAATAAATTCCAATATTACACAATTCGTAATAATACAGAAGCCTAGACCGCTATCAAATGGATAACGTAGTAGAGAGACTCACACCATTAAATGCACCAAGGAGTAAAGGAAAGGCAAAGAAACTTGAAAAGCAAAACCAATGTGTAATGTGCTTACACGTGTACGAACGACGGCCAGAATTGCTCATAGAGACAGATATTACGGTACATTTTGTAGATTCTTGTACGACTCCTGACTACTTTCTGTTCTGACTTGCCCCACACAAAATAGAAATGTATTTCGTGTAGACTGAATCCAACTGGAAGTCGACTACAATACTCCTTACGTGCGTAAGTCGATGAAAACCATCAAGCATCACAGAGAGGTAGAACCAAGGCAATTCACTAAAGTTGAGAACAAAACGGATACTTTTTTTCTTATACGTTAGTTAACCTCAGGACAAGAAAAGGAGCAATTTCACCCTGGAATCAGATTCAATGATGAATCTATCGAATGCCTTTTCCTATTGTTACCTATATCTAGTCGAGTTCAAGATAACCACTTATATAAGATGTCCTTCGACATTGTACTGCTTTGTGGAGATTTTATTAGGTTTATAGCAAAATTTAATAGTTCTAATTTTAGCTTCAGGTTTTGCTTTGTTTTTTTGTCAATGTGACAACTTTTGTCTTTCAATTACGCAATGGTTTGAAAGGATTTCAGTAAATAAATTTTATTCGTCAAAGTTTATAGGTGTGCTTTGAACCTTAGACTGGCTTCGTTTAGCGCTTAACTGCTCTCTGTCTTCTTTAGTTACCTTTGATTTGAAGAGAGTCTTTCCAATTGTTTTCTTTCTCCCACAAGTATGTACATAGATGTATTATTCCCAAACAATATCCTCTTGTCCTCTGTATACATAGGTTATAGACACAGGAGCTTATTTTACTGTGCCAATACAATAGTAGAGTGTGTACATCTCTTACTGTTAAGAGTGCTGAGTATTTTCTTCATTTTAGAATTGTTTGCTATATCGGCAGTATGTGGGTAAGGGTAAAGTGAATTATCGATTTTCCGTTGCCCTTACGTTAACTTAAATTGACCTCCGTAACTCTTTCTTCCCTTCCTTAAGCTTTAGTTCAGATGACAATCAGCAGCTTCTTTTCCACTTGAGAAGAATAAGTGCTCTTGGGGAAACAGAAGTTGCAATTACTTACTTACTCCAGGAAAACACTCTATCTGTAAATTTGACTTTCTTTGTTTACTCAACTGATCGTGGAGGAAAAAAGAGCAAACTGGTCCATTCTGACAAGAAACGGAAAATAATAAACCATTTTTATTTACACTAGATATTTACATTTGCTATTAAATTGAATTCAATATTATACATCCCTATCCACCTACAGAGTATGAACCTGGGGATTTGACACAAGTTATTTATCATCAGAGATCCTCGCATGATATATTATTCACCTCTCGTAGCTTATAATTCCATCACAGTGCTTCCTCTATTTTAAGCTCTATGATTTCCATATATAAAGATATTTATCGTAATCTAACAACAAGCAATTTATTGCATAATACATAAATACAGTCATTCCGTACGCAGTACCTCTTACCTCTAGATTTGCTAAGGTAGCTACGCTGAAATTTCTTCAGAAAGGTAGAGTAGCAGTGTAAATTGAATTTTCAGCTGGAGATAGAAAAGTAGGGGAGAAGAAAAAGAAAGTGTGAAGAAAAGTCTGGCGGAGGAGAAAGACATGGTCTGAAGAAAGTAAAAAAGAAAAGAAGAGAAAAATGGTAGTGTTTTGCTGCAGACAACGTTAATTTTTCAAAGGAATCGTCTATCCCACACACAGACTATGCATTACGAATACATTCTGTTCTGACTTGACTAGGGTATTATGTAGACTTACTGCACAAATATAGATACACATAAAGACAGAGATACTACTACACACAACCGAGGATGAGACTAAAGCTCAACTCAACTTGGGACTCAAGACGATTTTACTTCACCACTGCATTGCATCGCATCTTAACTATCCACCATATACACAACTTACTATACATACATATATTATGTAACTTAGATAGGTACAACGCTCCATTGCCGTTCTCAGATAAACTCTTGGCTTTCTATTTTAGCCCTTAAGTGAACGAAAGAAAAAGATATTGGAACATTTTACTATGGAAGAATACCAATACATACATATAGGTATCTAAATCCACCACACAGCTCAATACAGAGATATATTTTCTCGAACATCCATCTATTCTGCCTAGGCTGTTTGTCTCAATTGCTTTCTTCCCGCTCACTGCCTGCCAGACTCACTGCGTCTTATTAATTTTCATTCCCAATAACTTAGCTCTACCTAAGTCCCATCTCCTCTCACTCACTCACAATCACTAAGGATTCAACCTGTCCAACAGAACACCCGCAAAAAATCCAACTGAAATTTTCGAAATTGGAAACACCCAAGATATGCCTACACAGTAATTCAATATTATACTATGATAATCTCAAATCTCAGTTTCCCAATCGTTCTGTTCATTTCATTAAGGTTGATCCCTATTCATTTGACATTTTGACAACCCTACCTACAGAATACTATGCACCTTCTTTTATTGACACCTCAAGTGACACACTCATAAATTATAAATATGGATCAAAGATGAATTCATCACGCGGAACAATCAATTTGAAACAAAAGACCAGGCTGTCAGTGTCAATGTCCTACTGCATTTTAGAATATATTTTTAACCTACCGAATTTTACTTGCACATAATATATAAACATTTTTTAAATATTACTAGGTTGCATGTTCAAATATTCTTCAAAATACAATTTCTGTATTAAAAATATATAGGCACTTCCTACTAAACACAAACAGTAGACCTTAGCATAGGTATGGATAGTATATACTATAGTTTATGTTAAATTATGTGGTATATTTGTAATAACATGTGAGCATGCTATGTGTATGTATAAGTAAATATCATGAGATAAGCAACATAATACTCCTCTGAGACGAAACTTTTTTAATTTAGTAATAAGCTAAGTAGGTATATTAAGATGTTGCGCAGCCGTGGGAGGATTAAACTATAATTACTTTAAAGAGCCCTGTCTTCTTCCCTAAAGCCGTAACTAATCAAAATGTAATTTGTTGTAGGTAAGACATAAAGTCAAAGGAAGTTTGAAATGGACGGGAGATTTCAAGTTAGAATTTTAAGCTACTACTACTACTGCCATGGTATATAAGCAGTACCATGTACCTATAGTACTACTACCTACTTAGTATTTAGGTTTCCCTTAATCAGCATAACTCACTAAACATAAATAGTAACGTTTCTAGTGTATTGATCGCATTATTACTTCAGGGTTGAATGGTAGAAATGTAAGTGCAATAAATTATTTATAATTTACTGCATTACAACAAAGTTTATATTCTTAGATGGCAAGTATGTTAGTTTGTAACACATACTAAAGCAGGAGCATACTAAAGCATAGCAAGTTCCATAAAGAACAGCACGAACCTCATGAGTATGACATGCGAAAGTATATAGCTACATAACTTATCAGACGGATGTGTAATGTTTGGCCAAGAGCGGCAGCTGTTTTATACAAACTGCAAGTATCTATAAGTGGAACACAATTTTAGTAAATCACTCGTATCGCACCATTATTTGCTTATTCATTCCTTCCACGCTAGTGGATTTAGCATTTTCATTCATTCAATGAATATTATCCCAGTGGATACACATAAAAAGAAACGGGACTTTACTGTCTGGTTAGTGTACCATGTGCAGTAGGGAAATATTATAGTTACTCAGTGCCTACTCTGCA
Organism: Tomocerus maximus; assembly: GCA_019776445.1. Taxonomy (NCBI): domain Eukaryota; kingdom Metazoa; phylum Arthropoda; class Collembola; order Entomobryomorpha; family Tomoceridae; genus Tomocerus; species Tomocerus maximus. The sequence goes on from JABASH010002189.1 coordinate 4,364, forward strand.
GTAGAGCATTAATATACTTTGTATTTAGTAGCGAGATTCACTATTGCATAAATAGTATCTAATAAATGATTATATCATTGACTATATAGAGAAATATTATGAACTGGTTAAGTTTTAGGGGGAAATGCCCGCAATAGCGTATCATCAAATATTAGTTGATTGCCCGAGTCGAGGAAACTACTTAGGACTGAATGTGAGTAGACAGAAAAAGGAAAACAGAAGAACACTTGAAAAAATGTATTACATAAACAAATGTCAAAGGATGACTTTTCATGCATGTTAATGATTAGTTTAGAACTGTCCTGTCTTGACTCATGTAGTAGTAGTAGTCGTACAATAAGAGTCAGGCTCTGGGGAACTCCTCCAAAGTCAACAAAAGAAATCAATCGATAGTTACTATCGGAAGTAAAAAGCAATTGAGGAGTGAGAACTGTTTCACACCGCCTGTCGGCGGCAGTCTCACTCCGAATTATACTATACAATCAACCGAATGTTTTTTAGGGGCACCAGAACCTATATAGATAGTTATCGGACATAGTAACTCAAAGTATAGTGTCTACGATATGATTAAAGAAGGTCTAGTAAATCACTAGTGCTACAGATTGCATGACAAAGAACAGAAAATAAGTTATTTTGAGAAAATTACTCGGGAAAATAAGATAGCTTTACTGCGTTTACTTTACAGACATTACTTACTTTCAATTGAAGTTTCCCCATTAAGAAAATGAGACGAGGATTCCAATTTTCCTACAGAATGTTGCATCGTTTGAATCGTGCAGTGGCCGAGAGAAGAGAAAACCAAGTCCACCGGGTATGAAAATGTCAATGTCGCATTATGTCACGTCACCACACCACAAGTAATCACATACTACACGAAATAGCAGTCTGTCTTCTGGAAACTATTTCCGTCCGCTCCACCTGATAAGAACACACACGAAACTAGAGACACACAAAGATAAAACAATAGAACAACCGAATTCTCATTAGTAGTTGTCCTGTTTTCCTCCTTTTCTTTGTTAAATTACTGGGGAAAACACAGATTGAAACACTAATCATCTACCACTGACTATCCTGGTGAAATACGAACTCACAAAACAACACGATGTTTTATAATATGCGGCTTTCATCACTCTTTTCTCACTTTCGTTTGATTGCTTTCTCTTTGTTTCCACCGGTATGGACGTACAGTGGCTTTGGTGTCAAGTGTCATCTAATTTTCACAGCTGGAGGGAATTATAAATTGAATTACGAAGAACCGAAACGTGACAGAAGGTAAGAAATAACCGAAATATCTAATACCCGTTTTTAAAAAATATCTGGAAAATCAAAATATTTACTGGAAAATGGGAATTGGTTCTGGAAAACGAGATTTTCATCAGTAAAATGAAAGTAAAAAAGTATTAAACAGCAGGAAAGTGGTAGGAAAAAAAGTGATTTTCAACCTAACACATGATGACTTGTTGGTAGTGTGTGTCGTCAACAAGATCATTGCCCTTGTTGAAGGTTCGACTCTGAAATGGAAACTGGGAATATGGTAGGACAGAAAAGGATAAAGGAAAAGTCTCAGTCACTTGCCTGAATGTTGGTTTCGTTCCGTTTGGCTGTTTTCTGTTCCGTGTCGGGGGAAGACGGGAAGACTTAACAGTGGTATTCTCCGGTTGATCCGACTGAACCCGGGCATTGAAGAGGGGTGATCGAATGTAAACGCCAAGCTGAATTTTCCGTGTCGTGAGTGAGAGCAGTAAGTAGTGAGGAATACATATAACTTTGAGTGCACCGTTATGTTGGATGTAGTGGGGCGATGCATTGCATTCACTCAGCACTTACACAACAGAATTACGTAAAATTGTAGACAGGAAAATGAGAGTTGCTAATCTGCGTCCGTCGGTGCCCAAAGTGGAAACCAACTGAAAACGAGGAAAAGCGAAAGTTCCTCGTGTGCCACTGGCTATGAGACGCACGGAAAATTCACTCTCCCCGAGAGTTAGTCTTCTCTATAGTTATGAAATAATATTAGTAGATTGACAATAAGTATGTAGCTATGTTTTATATGTGTTGGGGAATGTTTTTGTTACTATTATTTTATGTTTCCTATATTTCTTTACACACTTTGCTTTTTCAGATAGAAATCCAGCGCCGAGTTGGGCAATACAACCGAAAATACTCAACGGTAACGGTGAAACAGGACGCAGAAAGGGTTTACTTATAACAACCATTCCTGCCATTACCACACTGCAATATCTTTTCATGATGCTACAATAACGATATTTACTAATGCTACTGCCCTAAGGCTCTATATTATCCACTTGACACTAAAAACGACCAACCATTATACGGCAAACAGGCAGGAAAATGAGAATTTGCAAGACTCTGTTAGGTCGAAAGGAAAACCCAAAATTATGCATGGAGATTATGCTGTAAATATTTACAAATGTATGTCTACATACTCCACAGCTGGCTAACTAACTAATGACCTTTGTTTCGGTTTGCAGAGCAAGTATCATGCTCATAAATGCATTACTCATAGCTTATTAATATCAAGTTATCTTTATGGGTTCTCTTTTATTAATTAGTAATAACCTAAAGACGAATTTCTGAATCTGATAAGTCTTATTCATCATGTATTTTGGATGTGATGATTGGGAATAAAAAGGTATCAAAATAAGTCATCCAAATTGTGTAAAACCAATTCAAATATGAAAAAATGTAAATGTTTTCTTGTACTAAGGTATAAATAGAAGACAGAAAATAATATTGCCGTTTTCCGAAAGTTTTCCTTAAGATTCTTGTCTGTAGTGATTGTTCAATTTTCTGGTGCGATGATATGCAAAGGCAATAACAGATGAAACCTGAAAGCAGTGCCCACCTCCAGATTTTCTGTGTCTGTATGCATTATAATGCAGGAATGACTTAAAGAGTTCTTCTGCCTTGGTGGGATTGGGAAATCTTGTGTTTCGACTTTGACAAGCTCGTCATCCGCAGACACCAAGCAAGCAGAAAAGCATATATTTGACATATAGAAAAAATGTTGAACATTTTCATCGTTCAACCTTCCCAGTCTTATCACGGTGACTGACTTGACTCCTATTTCCACGATCCAACTTCAAAACAACTGTTTCGATTACAAATGCAAACATTGTCGGCATATTGTGAAGCTGAAATCGATAGGATTTTCCACAAGGAAGGCTTGAAAGACGGTTGGATGTTGAACAGTTGAAGCAAACCAGCGGACGAAACGGCATCGACGAAACCAAACCACATTCAAGTAAACTAAGCAAGTTGCGTTGACGAAATGGAATTTCATATTCATATCATATCTGAATTACATTACATATTCAGTATACAATGCTGCAGATTTGAATTCATCCCATCGTCTCTTCTTGTATCTACATTCAGGAAATCTTCAAATCCCAGCTTATTGGTTAGTAACCGTGCATACTTAGGTTAGCTATGCTCTGCTGTTGTCGTTACTGATTTCCCTCCTTCCATGTATTTGTGTGCATAACGCTTTTCTATCCAACTCATCTCTATGCATATACCGAGGTGTCTTAAGTACATCCTCTTCCCAAACTCTCTAATTTTATAAAACGTAATAATCTATTTCCCTCCGTCTCCCTTTGTACATACTTATACGCATTGACACTACAGAATCCAGAAGTGGCAACAATTCTCACTGCAGAAAGACTATAACCATTTGGAATAACAGATGCCATTTCTTAAGGTTCTTCCACAATATGTCAATAGTTAATTTTTCCTCTTATCTCCGTCACTTCACAATTTCTGTCTGCGCTCATTCACTTTGCTTTCGCAATTAGTTGTCAATTCATTAAATTGTTAAAATACTGAAAATATACAAGATAAAATTGATAAAATGGACTACCATGAGCTACGGTTATCCGTTAAAGTTCCGTTGCATCCACCGTAAACACCGGATAGAAAGAACATCAAAATGTCATGATAGAAATTGTACGCTAGTCAATTTATTTCCACAGTCCTGGAGCATTCAGTAAAGAGAAGGACCAAACCTAATTTCATATTTGATCGTTTTGGTCTGTTCGGTCTTGAATCCAATTTCCGGTTAGCCTTTATTAGCAGACGACAGAGAGATGCGCGGGGGTTAATAAGCTCTAAATGTGATACACTATAGTTTGTGTAGTCCGCTTAGAATCGTTAATTACTTTGTTATGATGGACTTTCATGTAATCATTGGAGGATAACAGCTTAGCGTTTTGAAGGAACTCTAAAAAACTAATTACGTATGTAATAGTTTAAAGATATGAGAATGCCCTTTAGCTCTATCTGTAATGTTACGACTATCGACAACTCCGCAATGAATTGTGTTTGACATAAAACATGAATCCTAATTTAAACGGGTGCTTTAGCGTAGGAGAAAGCCATAAAAGGTGACATTCAGAATGATGATGAACACAATATCCTGGATATTACTGAATATGAGCTTGAATGAGTCCTCATGGACTATCCGTAAGCAGTAGTTATGTCGACGACAATCCATATGTAAATCTCTCAGAGAAGAATGATGGGCTCTGTGTGGATTGCCACTATACGCCCCAAAATGCCCATAAATCCTGGTTAAAATTTCCAGCTCCTGCCTGTTTTGTGTGTAAATCCACACACATTCCCATTGTGCCCTGCATTATGTATAGATATGCTTATATGCAATATTTACAGACTCAACGCATCTGAAATACGCGTTTTTTCACGAAAGTCACATGCTGTTAGGTCTAAACTGATATAGTGCGCTCCGGTGTGTACAGATAAATAAGGAGCAACGACAAAGTTCCTGTAATAAAAAATGCTGGGAATTCAATGTGTATTTACTTTGTTTACTCTGGAAGCACGAGCACTTTGAACCTAACTCAGCATGCATACATCTATAACATAAATACGTCCTTGTTTTATTCTACAATGCCTTAAGCCACTTCCTCTCCACCGCTTACCTAAACTAAATCTACGATCTACACTAGATCCTACCTAATGCACATAGTTCTCATGTAAATATAGCTGCTATGTAAATACAGTCTATCTGTCCACCTTCATGTGTCCATGTGTCATGTTGGTTTTTGTTTTATGTGAAAGATCCTAATCAAAAGTATTGAATGAACCCAGGGAATGATTACATATATGTGTTACACGTGTCAGAGGTCGGTGTGTGTAGTTCAATAGTATATACTTAAACTCAGGTACATACTTATATAGACTGCGGTAGACTCAAGACTCAACTTTTACTTCCCTTCATGGTTGCATGCTACCCAATTCCATTATTCTGCCGAAGAAAGTTTATGTGGAAGACTTACTTGGTTAGTATAACCCTAAGAATATTATTATACGTCTGTAGTATATCCTAGTAGATACATTTATGAGTTAAGAGCCCTCGTGCAAACGACCCACACAAACTCGCAACTCGCCTTCTCTCATTAGCCACGATGTAAACTCTATTATAGCTTAATAACTAAGTTAACGTCTTACTACCAGCTTAGCCCTATATATATCCTACCACGACATTGGAGACCCTGCGACATAAGAAACGTACGATTTAAGAACCAATTCGACTTGCGAGACCGTCCTCTGTTGATGCATTGAGCATTGACGCTACTATTTCCATGCACATTCTTCACAGAAGACAATTCCAAAGCACAGATTAATTTCGGTTTTGGTTTATCTTTGATCAACAATTACTTTTCCAATTAGTAGCAACGTTTGTTTATTGGAATATAAATATGGTTTAAAAAACAGGACAACTACGCACTGTAGTAGTGCATTAAGCACATGCTCTAGCTTCAATAAGGCAACAGAGAACAGTCTCCTAAGTTGCATCGGCTCTTAAGTCGTAAGTTTCTTAAGTCAAAGGGTCTCCTATGTCGTAGATTCATATCTTTAATACACAAGAGACCACGTTACATCACAGTGCGGTAGGTAAATATATATCTTATAATAAGTGTGTAGTGTGTAGATATATTATGAACTATAAAACACGCAGTGATTACCCTTTGATCGTAAACACACTGATATTATATCTCTGCGACTGATTGTCAATTATGAGTACCATATTGGATCCTAGCTATCGATCATTGAATTAAATCATAGATTCTTGTCGGTGGACTCCCACATACCGCACTCAGCAATACTCAATCTCAAATTTCCTTTCCCTATCCATGGTCAGCTCTTTTTTACAGATATGTGTGCGAAATAATAATACTGAACCACTATGCCTCTTTTGCTTCGTTGGCTTTAGCAAAGAATTTATTTTCTTAGACTTGACTTCCTTTAGTACCGGCTACCCGGTGTGGTGCGTGTGTATACTGTGTGTAGCCATTCCTATTATTTATTCTCTTCTTCCTTAGCCTTTCCTTTTCCACAGCCACACGTACCTAACCATTCATCCTATACACTACATGACTATTTTTAAAGATAAGATGAACTGTTTTTGCCTTCTCTACTGCAATGCTAAGTCCAGAAAATTCTATTCCTTTCAACTAGGTACCCAAGAAAGACTTGAAAATTTCCAAGTATAACTTTCCCTATTATAATAGATAACATACTATGCCAAAGATTTACTCGGTCACCCAAACAGGTGAACCTTTCCAAATACAGGGTCGCAATTATGTAATTTCAACCCTACATTTAGACATTGGTTCATTAAACATTTGCACAAACAGAAATTTTCTTATCTAGGGTAATCTTTCCATACATTTAAAAGATTTTCTCTAGCATCTACTATAGTTAAGTAGATCTAGCACGTAGAATAGATCTGCAATCTAATTTATCTACAAAAAGTGTTCTTTTTTGGGTTTAGGTGTATATTTTCGAAAACAATCACAGAATTATTTCGCTCACCAAATAATTTAATTTAAATTACTAATCAGATTGATTGTTTCTAATGTTAACATGTCATATCTATCTGTTGATTGACGGTCTTAAAGATTATTGCTGGAATTGACAAAATATATCTGTGGCACCGTGTACATATACTGTATGCCTGACATGAAAGTAAACCTAAGTATTTTTTCTGCACTCGGCTGTCTATTCTTTTCAGTTTGTTAAGGTTGGGTGGAAGGAGAAAGTAGGCGCTGGAGAGATAGTGGATGGAAAAACTTATATGGGTTCTTCAGTTCTCTCCCTTTGATTTACTGTACAGGTCCATTTGTAGTTGAGCTTCCTGCTTTTGTCTTTTACTTCCTTTTATTTTAGATCTTACTTGGCTTGGCGTGTTTAAGTGAAGGTTATAAGTTATATAGGAGGTCTAATGCTGAAGCAAGTTGGAAATGCAGTAGGGATAATATTATGTGATTCGTTATAACAAACTCTCATGTAAGTGTAATGTTGAGTATGGAAAGATATCGATTTTCCCGACGTTGAATTCAAGTCCACCTTTGGAAGTTTCTGTAGTCGTTCTGTTAGTGTCTCTTTATAGCATCTTCAGATCTGGGTGGAATTTGCTGGAGTTAACTATCCTCCTACTCCTTTAGCATTTATCAAGATGATTATATCTAGGATCTACATGTTGTGCAGATGATAAATAAGCCAATTTCCTAATTATAAGTAGTTTTGATATTGATTCGGTGGTAAGATGTGTAGAGATATTTTGTGAATTGAATAGCAGGAAGCCACATGGATTAGGATCTAATTGCGTTGGTTTGACATTGCAGGGGGATAAACGGTATCTGTGTGCACAATAGTTTTATGTTTGATACATCTGTAGAGGAGAGTGAAGAACAAGGGGTATGTATGGTTTAATATGTGCATGAGTGAACATTTTGGGTAATAGGAGATGTTAGGGTCTAAATGGAGGAAAGGTATGTCTTGAGTATAATAATATCCGAACCCTATTACCTCGGATGGAAGAGGAGTTTTTATTAGGCAACGTGATAGGTACTTAGAACGAAAGAATCCAGAAGGCAACTTGGAGAAAGATGAATTGAAGAATAGGGAGAGACAGAGTGGAACTCTTGTGGAAGACGTGATAAGAAATTCAACGGGCTAAGGTCATGTCATATATCCTCCCGTGACTACTCCCACTATACATTGTACAGTGTGAGATGTTGTTTCTACGCAGAATACAGATACCTACGGAAAGGACGTTACTTAATGTACTTACTCTATAATAGGTAACTCCTATATACTATGGAATCTATAAAATGAGTTCTGTCTGAGTATATAGACATGAGCCAGTTAGATTCAGGAGAGACTATTCAACTCACTTTGGAATTGCACAAAGACTGGACGTGAGCATACTGCCAATCCTTTTAATTGAGAGTTGCATTCATCTATGTAGTTTATAGTTCCACGAATCCTAAAGACAATGCACATTATGCCAATTTTATCATTTTACAAATCCAGTACAACAGCATACCCCAAAAATAATACGAATAATACCATGTACACATGTAATGTATTGTAGCTTTAAAGGACGATGCTTTATTCATATTTATATACAAAACCAATGTAAATCAATCACGAAATATATTTTACAATCCTTAAGTCATTATTCGTAATTCGTATCCTACAGTAATCCAACTTAATAATTCTTAATTGTAACAAATACTATTTATCAGATCTCACAACGGTTAACATTTGAGATTAACAAAGAAAGGCTGTAACACAACCTTTGCATTTGAGTTAAGCGTATTTACAGAGAGCGACAAAAATGAAACAGAACAAAAACATTTGTAACTATATATACTTAGAAGATCGAAAGAGACTCTGTCAATCTTTCATTTCTTAACGGACACAATTTTATCAGTCTCCAACTTTGGAATAGGTGACAAGACGGGTTACAAACAGCTAGTTTTTTTCAATTGACCAGTTTGGTTATTTGTACATTGTATATGGCTAATCAAATTGGTCAATTTCAAAATGGTCAATCCGGTAAGTCTTTTTTGGTTGCTAATTCCATATTGGAGATGGTGATAAAATATTGTGGCAATAAGTAACTATTTATTCGTGTCAGCCTTAGCAAAATATTTTAAGTTATTCTGAACACTGGATTTTATCCCTTCTATTTGGGACACAGCCTTATCAATTTTGGTGATTGCTAATTTGAGCACTCTGTCAAAGTAAAACCAAAAACCAAAACTACTTGTGCACCAAACAAGGAAGATGAGGATGACCTTAGAACTAAAATTCATCTTTAATAGGAAGAATGTCAACATCCAAAAGGCAACCAAAAATATTACACAAAGACAAAGCACTAATTTCCTGAATACAGGTTTTTCGATACAACCTCGAGAAATTCTATAAATTTTAGCAGCCTGTTTAAAGCTTTTCAAGATATCTTTCAAACCTTTCGAACTTTTCAGGATAGGAACGATTTTGGATTGAATGGAATGAGCACGTGTTACGTTAGACTGATTGATCAAACGATCTCCAAGATCAACAATTTGTGAATTAACATTGACAAGCAGACTTAGAGCCACTTTCAAGAACTCCAATGAAATAGTGAAACAAAAAATGGAAAATTTTGGAACTACTCGCCATTTTATCAGTCCCTTGTGAAACTCTTTATAGCTGACTAAAGCATCGGCAATCTTTCCTTCAACCAGATACTCCAAAGTGATATTTAAAAAAGTCAGGTTGCACACAATATTTAGAAGTGCTTTGATTATTATCGACTGGTGTGTCATAACTGAGGTACAGATAATTAACAAAAACACTAGAGAAAATACAAAACCTATCATGGTAAATGCCAGAGGAAAATATGCAAAAACAATTAGAAAGATTCCAATTAGACCGGAAAATAGGCCCAAGATTTTAAGGCCACCTTTACAGAGAGAAGAGCTATTCCTCTCCAGGACTTGTTTGAATGTCTTTAAAGCACTGGAAGCCGAGTTACATATATTGATGACATTTTTAATTACGTCCGCTGACTGTGGAAGCAAATTGGAGACATAAGTTGTTAGTCCCAATAATGGAACACCCAGCAAAATCCCTAAAAGTGCTGCTCCACCAACAAACAGTAGGGTACTACCAAAAATAGCTCCAAGACAAAATCCGCCAACCACACATATACCAATGACGGCAACCCCAGCCAATTGACCCATGGCACACATAAATCCTACTTCTCCCCTGTTTCCTGATACGGCCGATAAAAAATTCGTAAGCTCTTCAAAAATCGCTCCTGGTTCACGAAAGATATCCCAAAAATGCTGAAAACCAGCTTTTAGGAATGTAAACGCATCAGATAAAAAGCTTCCTATGGCTTTCGTAATTTTCTTGACTACGTTCATAATTTTCTCGACTACGTTAGGTTTCCTAATTAAGCCGTTTGAATCAACATTAGGATTAGGTGCGGCTAAATAGTCATCTGGCCAGATGGGCAAATCCCTCAGCCTTGCTTGCCGATCTGTCGAATCCAAAATAATTTTCGGAAATACTTCACTAGAAGGGGGCCAGGATGTCGATAGCCTTAACCTCTCTGTGTCAAACCTAAGGGGTTGTAAATTTCTACAATACTCATCCCAAATGAAAATTTGATTGAAAACAATGCAAAATAAATCCTGCATAAAGGGAATTTGCATTAGCAAAGAATCATTTTCAAAGAGTTCGTGGAATCTCTTTCCGATTTTAAGATACTGATCTGATAACTTCCCTAAGGCAGTTATGGAAGAATTCTGTAAGGATTCACTGTTGTCCTCTTCCTCTTCTGTGCCATTACAAGCCAATGCAATTACAACCAAAACCGCGAAACAACTAAACCATTCTTCTAAAGTAATGAACAAGCTTGGAACTATTAGGGCTGCTAGGGATGAAAGAATGGCCAGTGCGGCAATTGCTATTTTTACGACGCGGTGAGTTTTCTGAATTCCGTCTTTAATCAGCAGTGCTTCATTTATAGTAGTTAAAGTGTCCACAAGCTTGATCTCTGCTTCCAGAGTTTCATGGACATCCCATATATTCATCTTCAATAGATATTCTGAATAAAATGGAATGCGAAAATTAAGATTAATTTTTATCAAGAATTAGCTATTAGTGGCTACATGTGACAAGAGCTCTCAAGCGATTTTAAGTGACATGAGATGGATGACAAAAATTTAAAAACCCCTAAGTAAGAGTCAGCAACCCCTTAGAAAGGGACATCATCCCCTTAGAAATAATCAATGTGCTCTTAGAAAGAGATGCTTTTCTAGAAATATCAAAAAATTTCGTATTTGTCGAATATTCTTAATACACGTTTCTTCATCTCATCTCATTTTAGAAAAAGTCGGACACAAACAGCAAGCATAATGCATAACTACTGCAAATTGTAATATTAAATTCGATTTAAAAAGTACCTCAGTTCAAATCCACTTTTGAAGGAATCCGAGATTTAATAGCCTTAGGACTTAGGACGAAATCAAAAGATTTTGCAAAGATTTTGAAAAGATTTTGCAAAGATTTTGAAAAGATTTTGTAAAGACGAAATCGTATCAGTCATAAAATATTTTCAAATTAATGGTGCTAGAAAATCTAGTCATTAAAAAAGAATAAAAATTACTACATACTTATATAACAGTATACCTACTGTAATATTGGAAAACGATATTTATTCGTGAATTTAGTTGTCAGAGAAAAAAGCCAAGTTAACGTGAACACATTAGTTTATTGTCCAGCAATGCAACATGCAACTCAATGGCCTACATATTTAAGAAGCAATTTATCGTATTTTCTTTGAGTGACGTAGGCTGTCGCTCAGTCGTTCTGTCTGTATCGTCAGTCCATGTAACTTTTGACCGGAGTAAAATTTTTCGGACTTGAAAAGTAGAATTCAGCGAAAAAAAACTTTTTAAAATGGTCACAATCGTTTCTTACCAATGCACATCTGTTGAAATGTAAAGGAAATAGTTATCTCAATACAATTGTGGTTGTGTTGTGGTCATCTACATATATTGCAGTCATTATCGTAGGTGGTGGTAGTAGGAGGTAGTCAGTAGAGAGCAATATTGTTTACACCACAAAAATGCACTTGCATGCACAGAGCATAAGTAATACAAATTGGTGGTCCTTTCATTCAGCAAACGTGTCTGTAAGTGATTGATTAAAATATCCGAATTGAGATAAGTTTATACATTCAATCGATAGTGATCTTGTTGAAGCATTTTTTCGTACTTTACTGCTGTTTCCTATCACTCTAATTATAGATACACAATTAAGACACAACTATGCATGTCACTCATTGGCTTTGTGACTGGTGTAACACATTAGATTCTAGATGCTGGCTGGATATCAAATTCAGTACCTATTTAATACTTACTTACTATATCTGAAATGTGTATTCGTTATTACATCTTTACCTCATAACCACTGTTCTGATATCCTGCAGACCTGTATCTGTATGTATGAGAGTACTTAGTACAGTACTTACATTGCAATACTTAAAATTACATTGATTGAGCCATTTATTCTATTAATGGCATTACTAATAATAAGGCTTAAGAAAACTAAGTAAAACGTACCTTCATTCCATACTGCTTTTAACAACTATCCACAACCACAAAATTAAAACAAACAGTATAACAAAACGTAGTTTATTTACGCAGATACGAAGGTCCAACGTTCCGGTGTGTACATTTCAAGTCAAATATTCCTTGCAACAGGTTAAGTCAATCCCAATTTCTTTTAGCTATCTTTCATTGTACCCCTATTACGCAAAAGAGGAATCACTTATAACTATACGCGTAACTACCCCGTATCATCTTCAGTGATTCACCCTGCATTTTCCCTAAATACTCAGCTAGCATCGTGTAACTTTAAGTAAAAGTCCATGCGCATAGTGTACAGATAGCTATAATATAGATTTAGATGAAGTTAAGTAAGGTATGTATGGAGTACAGTTACAGAATAGAGATGGAGAGTCAACAGAGAGTATGAGTAGTACTATGTACATGTATTTAAGTAAAGTACTGAGAGTACCACATGAAATTTTTACGTTTTCCACAAGTGACTGAAGCTCGAATACAGATTCATTGGCAAATGGTATTATCACATTATTAATTCGTATCGTATCCTTCAACAGTATAGGCATAAATAGCCCCATATAATACTAATTTTTCTCACGAAGGCAGAAGTTTTGTCACGGATCTTCTGGGTTATTGCATGTATTATATCTTATATTGATATCCGTAACCTCTTCGTGTAATTTTTCCTACAACGACTTTAGAACACTCTTGACTAAAACTTTCACAGTAGTGCAATTGTCTTAGTTACATAGCACCGTGCGTAGCATAGTAGTGAACATAAGGATTCGGATGAGACTTGGCTAAAAAATCTTTTCCGATTTTCTTCATTTTTAGGCTGTGCTGTGCAGGTTTTTATCATTTACTCCCGAAACTACATAAATGTACAACGTTATAATAACTAAGATACCCATCTGTATATGTGAAGAACCGAAAGTAGCACGGGTAAATGACATACGTGACTCCAAATATCGTCCAAAGTTACATTTATGGTGAACGTTTCATCAATATAATATTAAGGTCTTATGTCTTATGGTCAGAAGTACATAGGAAACACCAATCCTCCTACAAACTACAATTTTTCATTCATTGCTATCAAACATGTATCAAAAATCGCGACCCACAAAAGTGTGCTTAGTTTTTATTTTTACATATAATCTATCTTCATACAATCGGATATTATTTCTATGCATGTCATCATACTATAGAATAGACACTGCTGCAACTACATTCAGAGAAATCCTAGAACAGAAATAAAAGAGTACGGACAATTTCATATCATTAGATTTTCCCGATTTTAATCCTGTAATCCGGGGGGTTATCCCTTTTATTTTACTTTATATATGCACTTTGGTCAGAAAATGTGCACCATTGAATTTTCTTTAAATGTAAACTATTTGTAAAATTGTAAAATAAGACTTTTTTCCGCCATTTGTATGCACGCTTGTGATTTTGCTTAACGAAGCAGATAAACGTTAGGAAATTACTACCAGTTTCTTTTAAGAAGCGTTTATTGCAGTTTATAAAATTCTCGTTACATTTCCGGCACACAAATTAAGGTAATTGGAACTTAAATCTCATGTATAGACTTGCAGTTCGGTACTACTGAGTATGTTCTTTCCATGATGTACTTACATAAAATGCAGTCGTCGACTATTCGAGTGAACTTACTATAGCTTCGTCTTGATTTCCTCTCCAAATTATAAATCACATTCAAAGCAGTAAAATATTATGGTCTCGTTCTAATCTTCTTTTAGCTTTCAAAGGAACTTTTCCCATGAGATCTGTGGGCATTGGAAGTCCGGGTTGTAAACCAGCACTTTGCTGATAGAACACTTCTGAGCCTACGCAATGGTAGCCGTATACTACGTGATCTTCTCCTCTGAAAACAATTACACATACTCAATAATCAATACATAGTCCGATCCCCCTACACTACTCAATTGAAAACATGTTTACAATTCCAATTACCGTATAATGAGTTCGCTGATATTGGGGTAACAACTAAAATCTTGATGCATTAGCTGAACAACATCAAAATCCATTGAGTGATTCCTTCCCCCATGAGCCAGACTTTTCCACACTGGTTCAAAATGTAAATAACAGTAGTGATCAGCATGTCCGGTTCCCATTGACATACTTTGCTCCTCCACATTTGACACAGAACTCTCCAAATCAGCCATACAGGTCGACGCGTAATTCCACTGAAACAAATTAATTCAGTCATGAATTTTATTATTTTTTTCCGGAATACATAATGTTTTCAAAATCAGCAGAGAAAAATCGACAATCTACATCAAAATACATATGGTTTTTATAACTAATCAATTTCCCTTCGTAGTTAACAGAACATACTTAATTATTATTTTATGCAATGTGAATGTGACTATGTGAGTGACGCAAGAATTACATCTGCGTAATCTTTGGCGAATATCATTATTTCAAACAATATAATTTTTCAACTGCGCAGAATAAAATAAATTATTGAAAAGTTGAGATTTCAGTTGATATCGCTAATTTCGTAGTCTTGAACTATGGAAAAATAAGTAGTTATAATAAGTAGTATGTAAGATATGAAAGTACCTACCAAAGAATGTATAAGGTCGGAGTTAACGAAAAAATGTGTATCCAACAACAGCAACAATCGCATACTTCCTAAACTATATATGAACAACGAGGAACTTTCGTAATTTTCATTGGAATTCGTTGTTTTATTTTCATGAAACTTGGAGTTAATTTTCTTATTTGACTGGAATTTTGTGTTTCGTTCATTCTTCATTTTTGGAGAAGGATAATGTTTAGGGAATACTAACGAAGAGGATTGAATATCATCTGACAATGGTGGTTCGTTGTCACTGGAGGAATACAAACTGCTTGAGTCTCCATGATTTGTTAGTCTTTGAAATGAGTTTAACAATCGTTTATGAGAATTTTCGCTGATTTCTGGAGGTACCAGCTGGGATTTGTCAGTTTCTTCAGTCAAAACTCTAGTGATGTAATAAACAAGAAAGTATTACAGATTTTACTATTGAACTTCAGTTGTGATGCTATTTAGGGGAAAAGTTCATTTATTACTTTTTTTCATTTCCCACATTATTAAATTCCAGTTTGATACTTTCGACTAATTGGGACGGCGTTTCTACAGCAGGGGACATCATATCATCGTAGGTTGACCAGCGACGGTATTTTGTTTTTGGTTTCGTTGCATTGTTTAGAGGCAAATCCATAGGGCGCCTTACACCTATTGATAATAAGACGAAATCTTAATATTTTCGGCCAAATTGGGAAAAATGGTCATTTCGAATAGAAACTTACTAGAAGGAGTTGTTGGAACATCCGGCGTTCCATTTAAATCAAGAGTAGCTTTAGGAATATTTGAAGGAGGTGGCAGTGGGGAAGGAGGGGGAATCGGAGAAGAGTTTGGAATATTTTCAGTCATATCTGTAAAAGGACCTTGTTCCTTAATTTCATTTTTGTGAGCATTTTCAGAGTAAGCTTCAAGAAGAAATTTAGAAACGCTCTTGCCATCACACCGGAGGAAAGGAAAGTAAGGATCTGTTAGACTTGTACCGAAATTATTTTTCATGCTGGGCTCCTAAATCAAAATAGTGA
Source organism: Tomocerus maximus (assembly GCA_019776445.1). Taxonomy (NCBI): domain Eukaryota; kingdom Metazoa; phylum Arthropoda; class Collembola; order Entomobryomorpha; family Tomoceridae; genus Tomocerus; species Tomocerus maximus. The sequence continues at coordinate 20,425 of JABASH010002189.1, forward strand.
ATTAGCTATAGAAATTATATTATAATTAAAATTTCTCAAAGACAAAGGCAATTACAACTTACCTGGTGATCTACAACTATATTTTCCATGCTGCGAAAATGTCTGGAGAATTGAATCAAATTAGAGCGACATCCGTTTCGGTGTGAACAAATTGGATGTGAATTATCGGGCTGGCTGACTATGCTATCTTTTCGAAAATCCTTTGTTCCTAAATGATTAGAATTAATTTGGGTAGACTTGTCTTCGTCATTTTCTAATTTCCTTCTTTCCTCTACTACATGTCCTCCGTTTATTGTTTTCTTATCGCTATTAGATTCGATGGATGAGTTGGTTGTTAAACTATTTCCAAAGGTAAGTGTTTCTTCGGAAAATAAATAGGATGCTTCTGAGAAGCCTATGCTGGATGACATATCGGATGGATCTTCCTCGCGGATCGGGTCAATTTTCGAAGATTTGGTTTCCTAAATCCAGTAGAACATGTTTTTAAAATATTGCATACAAAATCTACATAATTTTAATGAAATGGACAAGAACTTACTTTGGCATTTGAAATATTTGGCTCACACTGGGATGGATATTGATAGACGGAGGAATGTTTTCTCAGGTTAATTAATTCTTTCTGACTTACGTAAACGGTGAACAATTGTACTCCAGGTGGCAAGTTAAAATCAATTTTCACTGGCTCTGCTGGCTAAAAAACAAATATAAAGTCACAGTTGAAAATATGAACTGGAAAATCGTAAAACAACAATTTATATCCATACCGGAATTTGGTAAGGCTGGATGAAGGCCAATTTCTGAGCCAAATCTTGACCCAATTCCACACCAACAACCCTGGAAGAGAAATACTGTATCAAATCTATTTAACTAAGTATGTAGATTACATATTTATTTTTAAGCCAGTAGAAATCAGCAAAACTTACTTATTTTGATACATAACAATGCCTCCGAGAACACCTTTCTTTAAAATGCATGTTTGAAGTATCAAAGTTGCATTTAGTGATATGTTGTTGGCAC
>JABASH010002190.1:0-21433 GCA_019776445.1 Tomocerus maximus
CAGTAGCCACCGCACCAACCGTATTTCCTGCCCCCGCAGTAGCCACCGCACCAACCGTATTTCCTGCCCCCGCAGTAGCCACCGCACCAACCGTATTTCCTGCCCCCGCAGTAGCCTCCGCACAGGCTCCCACGCATGCGTCAACTCCTACCACCGCACCGCCACTCCTAACACCGCACACGGAAGCAGTTGCGGTTGGTGCGGTGGCTGGTGTGGTAGTTGGTGCGGTGGCTGGTGCGGTGTCCTACTTCCGTTCTGTGTCACAGGTATATGCACACGTAATATTATATTGTCATTACGAACATTCAGCACTACTATCTTATCTTACCTTGCTTGGGAAAAATACGGACCCAATCGACTTGCCTTGTAAAATCATATGAAATTTTGTCAGGGCGATAGCCAATGAAATTGCACAATTCAATTAAAATCAAAAATAGGCCGGATGAGTTTTCCGACTGAATTCTCATAAAAACTGTGTCTCAACAGTAAACATGCCTAACCTGCCTGTCTGTCCGTACTTTTAGGCACCGTGCATTCAATTTACAACGTTAATATTCATTTTACATGGAATTTAATGAATTCTCTTTTCAGAATAATGGTAATTTAATGAGCTGATCTAGCAGATGTAATAGTGTTTCAATCAATAGGATGCAAAATATGTTCCAAAGACACTTAATACTGTGTCGTGGTGGTAATTGTAATAATATTATGTTTTATACAAGCCAAGGAACGTAGACTGTTGTCATATTGACATGACAACAGTCTACGTTCCATATGGCATGATCATCAGGTGTCATCACCAATAATTACCTGTCTTCAAGTGTCGGCTGTCTTTGTAGTCGCTGTTGTGTTCATTTGTGCAAGTAAAATTATTTTCCTCCAACGGCGCAGCTGTAGTCTATGAGCCGTCTACTCTACTGTCTACTGTACACAGACACCTGTGTCTGTATTGTTCTACACCAGCTGATAAGCAGGACACAGCTTTTGAAATTCCCTTGTGTGACTGGTTGACCCCTGGTTGGAATTTTAATGGTCGGTTCAATTTATTTTTTATTTTTTGTCCAGCTGCAAAACACAGTCAAACATTATAAAAATGTCTATTTCTCTTCCCAAAACTAGACGTATTATGAGAATTTTTCAGCTTAGATTTCGCTTTGCCTTTGCCATTGCGTTTTTTGCTGTGGTCTATTTGCCTATTGGTTATGTTAAATCAGAATTCGAAACAAACAGTAATAGTCTTTACGGCCCTGATGACAAAGTTGTGATTCTAAATGCTACCAATATTAAACAGCATGTATACGGAAGTTCGAGAGCCTGGCTAGTCGAGTTTTACAGCAGCTGGTATTTGCCTAATCAGAAGTTAAAAGTTAAAATATTTTGAACTTATTTTGAACACAATATTCAAACCGGAGTTTTTTTAAAACTTTTAGGTGTGGACACTGTATTCATTTTGCGCCTACTTGGAAAGCCTTCGCTGAAAATGTATCAGGTATAAATAATGTTTATGTTTCGTCTTTTCGATGTATCAGTATCTAGATGATAATATTTAATACTGCTATTTAATATATTAATTATTGTGATGTGGAAAATCAGATTTCCGGTTTCTTAACTGTACCACTATACATTTTGTATTAAGGTTGGAGTAACGCTGTAGCTATAGCTGGCATTGATTGTGCTGATGAAAATAATATACAAACTTGCAGGGAGTATGAAATAATGGGATATCCTACGTTGGTTTTATTTCCTCCAAATGCTACACCTACTATTGTAAGTTGTTATTCCTTACGTCTCGACGGATTAGGATATTTATGACTATGACGAATTTCTTTTAAGTGAAATAACTATTTGTATTGTATAATCAAATACCAAAAAAGAATATTAATTGATTTGCAACATTCCCCCCCATTATTCTCAATAACCAATAACGACTTTCTCCATGGCTCAAACAGTGACATCACAACACAACATATCATTTGTGGCGTATGACGCATCCGTGATTGATTCGATAGAAATCACACTTTTAGTAGTACTTAATATTAAATATCCATTGTTTTTAACTTAACTTATAATAGGCTTTTGATTTAATGACAGTTTGTTTATTGTTGATTGCAGACGAGCACAGATGGAAAGTCAGTTCTAAATCGAGGAAACAGATTTAAGCGATCAGACCTTATCGGTGACATGCGTCGAGAACTGATGACCAATTTAACACTAATTTATCCGAAGTTGTTTCAGCCTCCAAATTGGTCTATAACATCAGATAAAACTCAGTTTTGGACCGATTCTCGTCTCGACACTCACACATCATTTGTCGTATTAGTGTATGAAAGTGAAAATTCAAGTGTTGGAAAGGAGTTAGCTCTACAACTCAACGAATATCCAAAAGTGCGAGTTTTCCGGTTTAGTAAACGAAACCCATTATATTCAAATTTGAAATTGGAAGGTTGGCCTGCTGTTGGTTATGTAGAACGTGACGGAAAATCTGGATCTATAAGTCTTAAAAAGAACTTAAATCTTGTTGATGGTCTCACTAAAACAGTTTTAAATCTGGCTGAACTCTCAGTATCGTAAGATTTAGTATTGCATTATATTATAAATACATTTGACTTAGTGGAATATTTTTAAAGTGTTCTACTTGTACTTATTCTAGTTGATTCTAGATGGTTTTGGTTAATTACATGAATGCTGATAATAATGTCTATGATCTCTATAAACCATTATTTCTAGAGATCAGGCACCTTCGCCGGATACTGTTAAGCAAGTGGAAACTTTGCCGGAAGTGATAGCGTCTGATGTTGGTGCCAAACAAGTAAAAGTAGATAAGGTTAGCTTAGAGGACTTAATCCACGCTGTTCGAAATTCCTTGCACAATGAAATTGAACTTATAAAGGAACTAAGAGGATCCAAATTAGAAGCTGTGAAGAAATATATTGGCATTCTTAGCCAACTATTTCCAGCAGACCGCCGAGAAACTAAACTATTTTTCCTTAAATTGGAAAATTGGTTACATCCGTTGAGTGAAATCAAAGTAAGCTATTGCCAAAATTGCCATCTATTACTAATAAAATTATACTTGGGTTTTGATATGTATTGCCAAGTTGTTGTATTCGCTGTGATTTTTCCTCAATTGTTTGTATTCATGAATATTCCCAGTTTTCGTTTCAATTTTCGTAATAATTGTTTTTTTTAATTATAATAGGACAAGGCTTACTTTGACAAATTGACGGAGCTGGAAGTTGAGTTTCATCCTTGGGATATAGATATATCTACTTGGGTGAATTGTAAAGGTTCGATTCCAGGTTTGTGGCGTGTATATTCTTGGCTTAATTTTTCATGGTTGTTTGTTCTTCACCCATTCGCCCTACCTTATTAACAGCACTGGCACCGTATACTTGTAGTACGAACTATATAACGAACTGCTCCTTATAAAGCATGAAGTTAAATAACTATTAAGTACTCTGTCGTAATTTTTTCCTATTCAACAATTCAAACTGTTTTTAATTATTGTAGCCAGAAGCTAAAATAGAGGTTTGAAAATCGAAGAATTTGAACTAACGTATCTATCTAGTAATCAATAATGGGAATATAGTAGTGCATGATTAACATAAATGGAATCACAGTTTTGAATTAAATTTGCTCTTTTTTTCATTTGAAAAATATAATTTTGACATTTTGTCAGTTCGTCATTTATTTTACTAGTAAGAACAGAAAAATTCCTTTCCTCAAAAAAATATCATATTTTTGAGGAGAAACTGTTCGATTGGCATTTATTTGCAATGTTACACGGTGGAAAAAAGAAAAATTGATGTTGAGCTTGTTAATCTTACTAATAATACCACTGTCCCTTATATTCCAGGGAGAAGAGGTTATACATGTGGATTATGGCGACTTTTTCATACGCTAACTATAATTGGATTGGAAAAGCAGTTAGACATTCAAGTGTTGGATGCTATACATAGCTACGTGAAAGAAATTTTTGGCTGTACTGACTGCTCGCAACATTTCACTACTATGGTTGCTAAAGAAAACGCCCTTCTTATTAAACCTATTAGAGAACAAGCTCTGTGGCTCTGGAGTGCCCATAACAAAGTCAACATTAGGTATTTTATTGATAATGACTTTATACTAATAATTCATATTGACAGTAATTTTTTATAGCTTGGCATTGGGGAAGGCTGTATATTAAATTTAATCATTGGCTGTCGTATAATAGGCTTAAAGGCACTGCAAGTGAGGATCCATCTTTTCCTAAGCAATTATATCCCAGTGTACGTCAGTGTCCTAAATGTTTTCTTGGGCCAGGACATTATGACGAAAACAAAGTTGCAGATTACCTCGTTCATGTGTATTCAAATCCTCAACGGTTGACTAAACGAGTGGTGCGAGATTCGTCGTTAAAAATGGAGAGTGAAGTCCATGAAAGTCGTCATTCCAAATCCTCCAGTTTCTTCAGCCTTGCAGATATCGGAATTTTTATGGTTGTTTACATAAGTGTTGTGATTCTTTTAGTTCTCGGGTACATTCACTTTCGAATGGTCTCGAAACGACGTCTAGATTCGTATATGATATGTAGGAGCAGGAGGTTGTGCTCTTCCATGGTTTAAATGTGGGAACTGTTGTCCTATGATGATGCTCTTTGATGTTTGTATGTACAATGACCGCTTGTATTCAGTTCTCTAATCAATACTTTAAGTATGTTTGTGACGTGGTATTCTAATCTAGGAGTCTAATTATACCAAAAACTCGTGCCTCCAATATTTCGGGACTCCTACTTGAAGTGTATAGTACAGATAATAATAATATGTATGTCATAGGCTTGTCAGGTACCGGAAAAATAAATGATTGTATTTTAACCTTCGGCAGGCCGAAAGAAGGAATATCGGGGGCTCTAGACCTATTTATACAGGTAGGTTTATATATAGGAAATATCTAATTGCTGTTACATTTATGTAGGATGTATTATGTATGTTCATTGAAGTAAGTTGTTTGGTTGTAGATATATAGAAACGAAAATTCCTCATATCGTCGTTTTCATTGATTGTGTAGTAAATTGACGATGACTGTGCTAACTATTATATTATCTATTTTTGTGGAATCCTTGGTGCTAAAAATACTTTATGAAATGGTGTAAATAACTGTGATAATTTATCATTCGAAAGCATTTGACTCGTTGCAATTTTTGTGTTTTATGAAATATGTTTGCTCATTAAATATTAAATATTTTTTTTTCTATTTGCATTTTGGTGTTAACAGTTACGAATTTACAGCCATATTTTGAACCAATTATATTTTTATCCCATGTAAGTGAATTGGGAAAATTCGTTTTGGTTGTTGAAAGAACTTATGTCTTCCACTAACGGCACAAATTCTGGGAGGGGGTAAGCTGAAATGAATAATTTTACTGGTTAGTTTAGCCAAATCGCATGGCATAATGACATTCCCCCACCTCAGAAGGCATATTATAATGCTGTCGTAGTTGCGCAGCTTTCACCACACCAAAATGTTTGAGTTGATATTAATTCTTATACTAGTACCAGTAAGTTTGTACGAAGTTAGCATGGAGAAAGTTTTAGATCTTGATCTATTGAAATTGATAATTTGGATTGTTCACTATGTGACTTTACACTGCTCAGTTTATTATTTGTAAAACGGCCGTTATAAATTGTAATAGTCTAGTAAGTCTAGTTCAATTCAATACTATTACCTCATGATAAAATTATATTAGAAATATGCAAATAAACTTTAGTTGTCAGCATTAAATTGTGTAATAGACAATACAAAACATTATAATAACTATAAATGTTTATTATTTATTGCATAATCTAATATTATACTTTCTTTAGGCAATGTAATTTAATGAAGTGCTGATATGTCTTGCAGAAGTATTACACAAGTTCTTCTTGTGCATCTTGCAATGCAATATATTGGTAAATATATCTAGGATCTGTGTATATGCATGTCGCTTTCAAGTGGAGTTGAATTCATTAAACTTATAGCCAGCAACTCTTTTGTAAACATTTAATTGCCGCTGCAAATATTCTCTGATTTCTGAGATTTTCGGTGTTTGTGGATTTTCCGTACAGTTTCATTTTTGCTGAACATTTTCCTATGCAAGACATGTACCATATGTACTGAGCTTTTATTAAAAGAAACTAAAGTCATAAAGAGCATGTAATGAGTTAGTGGTGAAAGCTGCAATGCTGAATTATGCATTGCAAGAGAAAACACTTTGTCTTGATGTCCTGGTTTTTACATGCTGTAAATACAATTTTAGCCTACTGACCTGATCCCTTACTTTCGGAATTTTTGCTATCGTTAAATGATATTAAAATGTATTAATTATTATAATATTAATATTGAATATCCGCAGAAGATACCTTATAGTGCCAAAGCCAAAACTAGTCAAAACAAAAGACAGTCGAATGCATTTTAACAAAGTACGTACTTTATTTTTTAATTTGCATAATAGTTATATCATGATGGTTAATTCGTAATTTGCTTTCACCTTAACGAATTTACATAATACGTTGTACATTGTACATAATACAAGTAGTGTTTAGTATTACACTAATTAAATTAAAATACCAACTCCAACGCAGCTGCAATTCATATTTTGTGACCGAAATACTAAATACAGAATATGACTGTATGAGTATATGACATATTATATGTCAACTGAATACCTAACTAAACTGGCATGAAATTATGTATATTATAGAGGTACAAGGATTAAGTAAGTCTAAAACAGTGTAGGGCTATCAATAGACTTTCAGAAGACTAGAAGATACTGAATGAAACATATACCATACACATACAAATGCTTGCTTTACAGTCAAATATTCCACATATACATGCACATAGTATTCTTATCCATAGTCGCAATTTTGAATCGTTTGGACGAATTAAACACACATTTACAGTTTTACAGTAAAAGCGACTTATTCCCATATAAAATGCATTGATATTAAGCCATATATAAAATAACATAGATAAGTTATCTCTTCTGACCTGACCTACTAATTATGTTACAGTGGATTCATGAAGCAGGTAGATCCACAAAATTAGACAACTTATACCCGCAACAATAGAATATAAAATATAATTATCTGTAATATGCAGACCACAACAGTTTAAACAAAGGCTATATATTTTATGGAATTGTTAATAACTGTGTCACAGCCATATATACGTTTTACCAATTAACATACAACAGTTGTAATATGAGACAACAACAGCTTAAACAAAGACTATATTATTTTATGGAATTGTTAATAACTGTGTCACAGTCATATAAGTTTTACCAATCAACATGCAACATATAATTAATGTATATTACTTTTAACAATTTAGAAATAATCCCATCCGAATAACATTTAATTAATTGAATTTTTGATGCCTTTTTGTATGAATGATACAGCGTAGTACTGGAAAGTAAAGAAAGTCAAAGCAGAAATACAAATCTGAGTCTGGTCTGGTACGAAATTCATATATCATATTAATAACATTAACATTATCACCAGAAAGGGGTAATTGGACTCTGCACTTGCTTTTAAATACAGTTAATATTTTAATTTTAATATTTAGGTAGGCTTATTATAATGTTCTATAATGATTTGGTAATACAAGAAAATGTTTGCTTTGTTCCCAATTGTAATGGTAAAAAAATGGTTAGCTCTGGACAAACGTGCATTGATTGAAGCCTTGAAGCGTAGTACTATATTAGAACACCAGCGCTGTTTTTAGATTATAATATTTGTAAGTCAAATCTAACTAAACTAAGGACACTTCAAACTTCATAAAGTTCATACTCTTTCATTTTAGTTGAACCGTATGTAACTCTGTATCCATTTTATCTGTCCAATTTGCGGCTGTACACATTGATATATAATAGCGATATAGCGCTATAATCATAGGCAAAGTAAATAGTATACTATACTACTCACCACACATTACATGTGCATACTATATTATTACATTACTTAATTATAGGGCCCGTATTAAATGGAATCTGTTCATCTAGTACAATAATAAACTCGAAAGTATCAAATTAAATAAAAATTTAAATGTCCACCTCAAATAAACGAATCTGTACTGACTTCATGGCTTCCAACGTTCAGAACAGCTCACAGTATGTCAACTAAGTAGAATATTTGAGAAAATTACTTTATTCTGAAAGTGGAGGTTTCTGTCTAGGTCTCGGGTAAAGACGATTTTTGAATAGGGCACGAAATCATATTTTGAAAATAGAAAATTTAAGTAGGGAATATAGCCACTGCCAAAACAGTTGTTTGTTTTCCGATTTCCAATTTTAAATTGAAAAAAAGAGCTTCCATAGTGCTTTCTGACTTTCAAATAGATACTTCGTACATAACGCTTATCTCCTCCCAGGGGAGATTCCCCACTAAAATGCATATTAGATAGAATGGGATAAATTGGTTTGCGAACAGACCCTACTGAAGTTAATAAAGTGTGAAAGGTGAAACTTGGGGGAGTCCACTTGAAAATGAGATTCAGTTATTATACCCAACTATTTTCTGAATAATATTGTAAATCCATAAAAACCGAACAGCTATAACAGCTATATTGTAAAGGCTATCTGAGAAATGTCTACAGCAAAAAAGTAAATTGACTGAAAGGTTTTACGTGGCATGTAATAATCTGTATAGTATTCAATAATGAAAGGAGTACAGTACCCTTTACAGTACCCTTCCCTCCGTCTATGTAGAACGAGAAGCAGCCTTCGTTATATCCACTCCTGTCAAAGAAGAAATCAACTGTGGCATTCGCAGAACTGTTTCCAAAACTTCCGTCGTTAACCTAGCCGCTCCGATTTCACCCCCGGTACTAATCATCGAAATCTTTTTGGCCTGTGCAAGGGGTGCAGCTACCTCAGCAGCAACCTAAATTTCATAAGGTGGTAAGTTAATGCCATAAGTGCAGTTTTTACAAAATTAATTAAATTATTAAATCACACCAACCTTTGGTAAAACATCAAGAAGCATCTCGACGACAGCGGCATCCTTGTACAATTTATAGGCCTCTGCTTTACGTGTAAGCTGCTCAGCTTCGGCTTTGCCTTTGGCTTCCAAAGCAAAGGCTTCTGCCTCCCCTTTTATTCTAATTGCCTCTGCTTCAGCTTCCGCTTCAAGAATAACCCGATTTCGATTGGCTTCAGCAATTTTTTCAAGCCTAAAAATTGGGAATGGAAACATGAACAATAAAATTTCACACAATTTTGTGGCAGTTTTAATTTGTGCTTTACCGGTATTTTTCGGCTTCAGCAGGTCTTCGAATAGTGGCATCCAATTCCTTTTGTCGACGCTGAATTTCCTGCTCCTGAACAGCAATTTCCTGGGCACGTTCAACTACTTTAATTTGCATGTTTTCCTCCCTAATCCTTTGTTTCGTTTTCGCTTCCTACAATAATCCATTATATATTAAAGTATGATATTGTCATAAAAAAGAGATAAAAATACACATGCGATTTACAAGTAATAAATGATTGTATGGTTACCTGAATAGCATAGGCCATGTCAGCTTCCGCTTTCTAAAAACAGTAAATAAAAACTAAAGCTTTACATTTTCCAAGCCATTTTATAATATTTCTGTTTGGTAATTTTTATTGATGATGAGCTATTACGGAGTTTATATTTCTAACAATAATAAATATATGACTACTTTATTCCATCTCAAAATCAGACCTTAGTGTTGACTTCTAAATCATAGGCAGCTTTTTTCAACTCGAAATCTCTTTTAGCTTTAGCAATGTCAGTATCGTTAAGATATTTTGCAGCCATTCTCTCTTCTTCAGCAATCGCCTCTTTTATTTGCCCGTCTCTCTTGGCCTCTGCTTCACCAATTCGAGCATCCCGTTTAACTTCAGCCGTTCGAGCCATACCCAAGGCCGATAGGTATCCCTGATTAATAACATTAGCAAATAATATTAAGTAAATTAAGTAAATATATGCGTCAATATCAAAACAATTTTCTAATTATACTCACACAATCATCACGAACGTCCTTCAAAGTGTAAGAAATAACCGTGATGCCTAAATGAATAAAATGGAAATGGTTTAGATTAGATTAGAGAAATCAGAAATTATTCTTTTCTGTAAACATCGATAAAATATAAGTAATAAAATCTTATGGAAATTACCCATATTCATCAAATCAGCAGAAGCTACTTCGTAAACATTTCTGCTAAACTTCTTCCGATCTTTATATATTTCCTATAAAAAATTACCCACTATAACTACTAACAATATAACAACATAATAATTAGGTGCAAAAATTACATTAGTTAAAGCAACATTATTTATTTATGCCTATATTATAATAAAATATTATAATGCATTCTAAACTAAACACAATCAGCATATGCGCTAGTGCAACAAGTAAACGTTAATCACCTCCACGGTCATTGAGCCCATTATAGCTCTTTGGTGACCCTCCAAAGTTTCAAGTGCAACACGTTCAATTTCCTTAATACTTGCTTTCCCTAAAAACTGTTCACAAGCATTCATTAGCATTTCTTCGTTTTGTCCTTGAATTTTGACCTGGGCGATGCCAGTTACAGTAATTGGAACGCCTTGACTGGTGTACACTTTTGGAGATTCCACTTGCAGAGTCATAGTTTTCAGTGGCAACCTAAAATGTGACGGTATGTTGCAGGTATATATTATATATATACATTGAATTGCTAATAATAAAATGTCCATGATTATCAAAATATTTTGAAAGCTTACTCCTGAACTTGCTGGATAAATGGCCATACAAACACACGCCCTCCTGGAACAAGCTGTGGCTTGGCATGACAGCATCCTATTTCATAAAAAATCAAATGGTACTTTCAATTTTATCTACATTAGATACATAACATAAACTGCACCAATCCAAAATGTTATTTATGCTATTTTACGAAGCCATTTCTTTTAGACTTTGTACATACTATTGCTAAAATATTCAAGACAAGAGGATTTATTTTTAGTACCTGATATCACTAATGCTTGATTTGGACCACAAGAAACGAACCCCCACACCATTTTGCTTTATGCTTGAATTATAATCGAATTAAATGTTTTTAGGAATTCTGCGGATGATTGGAGAGATGTCTTGCTATAACAAAAGAATTCATTTGAATCAATTAAAAATGGATTAGAATAACAATCTATTTATTGTTGCACACTTGCACATCAATGCTTTTCTTATAAACATACATTTAAGTAGCATTCAACTGCAACTTGCTACTCATAGCTGAAGTTAATTGTTAATTAAAGTTGTAAAAATGGTTCACTATTGACACTTTACATTACACTGACAGCTGACTACTGTTTTTTCGTGAAAGAGTCTGCGTACACAATTTCACATAAATATATAGTTTACTTACGCAAGTCCGGTTTGCCCTATTTCCAATTCGAGCTTCCAGTTATCTTATTTTGTCCGGCCGTTTTCAGTTATAGGCTCCACACGGCTGACGGCTTGAGTTGCAAATAATATCCGTTCAAGTACAATAATTGCAACAATTTATATATAATTAAAAAAGGTATGAAAAAACGATTTCGCTCGAAAAATTAAAAACTGATAACGATGCAAGATGAGATTGGTATGATCGTTTGTTTCGTGGGCTTGCTTCGATTGCGAGAACGCTGCTCTGCTGGAAGTCAGGGCGTGCCTGTTCATAAATGTAAACATGTAATGTTGTGTTGGTTGGTTGGTTTACTACGGGTTGTATTTTGCATTGCATCTTTGTATCTGTCTGTATGCGAATTGTCTATATGGGTGAAAGATGGTGAAAATTAAAAAATTCTTTGTAAAAGAAAGTAAAAGCACACACCGCACCGATGCGATGCGCGATACAGCTGTATGTATAAAGGCCACTTTGAAACCATCCTTTTCATATACATATCGTAACTAACTTTATATGTAACATTTCAAGTTGACACATTTTAATCCTTACGTTAGCTTCATTAGCGTATTTTTATTTCACCGAGGATAGAGCACCTCATCAATATCGTTAGGTACAAAATAAAATGTTTTCTATTTATAATTTACATTAAAATGTTTTCTAGTTATAATTTACATTAGAATATTTTCTAGCTATAATTTACATTTGTTTTCTAGATATAATTTACAATAAAATGTTTTATAATTATAATTTACGGTAAGTAAAATACAAACTACTATCCCTATCATAACAACTTTATATTCTCATTTCCTTGAGTCATAATTTCCTTTCCTCTTGCCTTTGATATTTCTCCACTGCGAACAGCTTCTTGAAAACGAGTCATTAACTCTGTTAATCTATGTTTGATCTAGAGAATACAAAAATCGGAAATATTAATGATAATTAGTACACATAATTAGTTTAGAATCATTACAATTTCATAAGGCAATTTTATTAGTATGCCAAACCTCCTCTCTGCTTCTGTAGGGTATCAAGGTTTCTAATTTTTCAAGCCCCGCATCTCTTTCTGCTCCATATGTCTGTAATATCAACACATCTTCTTCAATGGTCCAAATTTTAGGTTTCAAGCTTCCATTCCCACTGCCTTCACAAACTATTTGACGATTAGTACTGGTCGAAGCCTTTTCATCTTTTCCCTCGGGTGTACTTTTTGTCATATCATTCCCAGATATTCCAATTCCTTGTGGAGCTACCGAACCCGATTCTAGTAAAAATACAAAACCAGAATGATTATTACAATTGTAATCTTGCCGAAATATTAAGTCATTATACTACATACCTGATATTCCACATTTTACTTTCACGTCGTCATCATCAATTATTTCTCCTTCCTCTAGATCCCCATAATCGTTCCCCGATTTTTCAGCCGATTCGTCCCCATTTCCTGCGCCGTCTTCTATTAAACGGCATTCGGCTGATGTAGCTGGTATTGGAACTTTAACAACTCTCTTCACAGGAGGACTAGGGCTTTCTTTAATAGCAACAGCAGCTGGAACTTTTGGTGATGTTTGAACGCATCTAACACAAGCAGTTCCAGCGACAATCTTTTTCGCTGAGCCTGGACCAGCTATAGCTATGTTTACAGGGCGCATTACTCGTCCATGATGCACAAACACTTTTCCGTCCTGAAACTAAATTAAAATAAAAATTTAACTTGCAAAGTGCACATAATATGTATGTACAGTACATGTAAAGAGTCACCACCATGCCACCATAATATTTAGTTTAGGATAGTACTTTCACCTTGAGGGAACATTTGTTGCAATGCTTAGATCTGCTAGCATACGATACATTGGATTTATCCGAATGACAAAAACACGGACAGGTGCTCGTCGCAGGTACCGCTGTTTCTTCAGGCATCTTAACAATTTCGGTATGTAAATCATCGCCTGAATCAAGAGTGTCGTCCATTTCAAGATCTATTTCTTCAAAATCCGTTGAGCTATTACTAAAATTATAATAATAAGCATGTGAAATTAAGAAAAAATTCCCATATTTTTGGCATCAGACATGAGAAACACAGTATCACTTACATAGGCTGAGGTCTAAATATTTCCAAAAATAAATCTTGAAATGCTTTTATCATAACCGAATTTCCGAGAAATAAATTATCAGCCATATCAATTACGTCTTTTTCACTCATTTTTGGATCTTCTCGAAGCAACTTAATTTTATGCAACACTTTATTACGCAGTTGTGTAGAATCTGCTGTCCATTTCTTAAAGCAATAAATATAGATATTTTACAACACAAATTTAATATACAAAATCTACACATAGATAATAAACAATTACCGTTAATAGCGTCATAAAATGAATTTGCGCTTGCGTTTCTTGTGAGTGCTCAAAATCATATGATTCATTCCCTGGTGAATTTTCTCGTAACATAGCCCCGAATTCTTTGACTAATTCTGGAAAATCTTTTAGTAAAGTGGCAACCTGTTACAGAAATCAAATGCAAATCAAATATAAATAATCTATTTAGCAAATATTTGCATAATGCTCATTGTACCTTATTGTAAAGAAGTAATTCGGAGGTAGGAGACTCCCCATGGTCACATAAGAGTTGAATAAATGAGTTATAGACCGCTGGACTCTTGGGTTCGATTGTGCTTTGTACTTTCGCAAGAAATGCATCTGTAAAAGCTAAACAGCAAAGATCAAGTGTAAATATTTGTTTTGTAATATCTACTCTTCTTATTAATGTAAATATGATTAATATAAACTGAGTAAGTTAGAAAAATTGATCCATTACCATCTTCAACTTCTGTTTGTATCTGAAAATCATGTTCAACGTCTTCCAATAACTTTTCAGCGGATGGCACATTATATTTTGAAGGTCGTTTTTTACTAGGACCAGCGGGGCTGCGCTTTAACTTTTTTGACTGTCTACTTAAATGTTCTGCTTTACCAGATGGGGAAGAGTCAAATTTGCGTCTTTTCTTATTAAACGATCTTTCATCGGGCTCTTCATCGTCAGTATCTTCTTTTTTGGCACTATCATCTAAATCATCGTCTGTTACCGACGAATTTCCGTATTTTCCCAGATCCTTTTCTTCATCCTCGTCACCTCCGTTTCCACTACCACCCCCATTTCCGCAGCCACCACATTCGTTTGCTTTTAAATCTTCCACTTTGTGTCCTTTATTTTCTTTTGAGTTGCCTTCATTTTTAGAATTTTTTCCTTGAGTATTGCCTTTGGTATCTGACTCCTGAGGATCTTCCAAATCAATCACTTCGTGATCAATAAAATCATCGGTGACCACGCCTTCAGTTTCATTGTCACTTTCATCTATATCAGTATCTCTCAGCATTCCAAAGTATCTTTGAGTAACGGGGAACATTTTCTTCACAGCATTTGATCCCCGAGTGTAAATTCTTGTTCTTGCGCTACTATATTCATCTTCAAATATTCCATTATTGCGTAGGGTATTCTGTGGTAGCTTTTGACTGTCCAATTCGGGGGAATTACTATTTTTAGGACCAGAATTCATTTCCTCTTTTAGCGGTTCTTTAAGTTCTTTGACTGGATATGAATCTGCCAGTACTACAGGTTGATCTACAGTTTTCGTACTCGAATCTCCACGGCTTAAAGCGTAGTTTGGTATCAAAATGTAGGCACCGGGATTGCCCATTGAGTTTAGTATTGCAATGGGTGTCACATCAGGTGAGTGTTCAATAGCAACGTTCTGTGTGGATGTAACTTCTTTTCTAACCGGTGTAGTGACATTGTCATAAAACATTTTCCTAAGTGCACGCTTTCCCCTCTTTGATTTCGGAATCAACGATTGGGGTTTGTAAGTCTTTCATAAAAATGTTTTTAAAAAATTAAAACTTAGAAACATTGAACAAAGCCGCAAATATGTTTAAAAACTTACCAATCGATTGATAAGATTTTGCCATTGTTCGCCACATTTTTGTATCTGATCTTTAGGAGCCATGGGCACTTTGTCTTTAAGTCCGCTATAATTTGGTTTTGGTAAAATGTCATTCTTGAAATATTCCTACAAATTATAATCAAATGGCCTCTGTAATTATTGTGAATTAGAATCGTTTAATTCAAAATTTAGTTATCTACCTGAATAGGATTATCTTTGTCTTTATATCCATTTCTCTTCATATTTCGAATGCGTCCATAAATTTGACATGCATTCCTGCCAGGCATAACTATTTCAGATATCCTTTCCGCAATTTCTTTATTAGTGAAACTAACAGTTTTATCCTTATCCTTAACTTTTAATTCTTCAAAGCACAAAACTATAAGGTTATCTTCTGCCCTTGAAAATGTCACAACTCTAGGGCTATCCAATTTATATGTCTCTGGTAAAAGACTTGGATACATAAATGTACAGTTTTCGGCAATCAACTTAATAACTTTATGGGGAAATTCGTTCCTTTCTCCACTTTCTTCGTCGTTCATGAATCTTTCTTCCAAAATCTTTTTTCTGAAACATTGACAAAAAAGAACTGACAGTAGTAGTAATGAAAGAACTGACATATATTTTTTAAATTCCGTATTTCTTACTTAATTGGAGATTTAAAGTTCGGTGACTGGGGCCATTCGGTGCAAATTTGTTGAGCATATCTTAAATTTTCCACCGCAAACACCGAGTTGGGTCCATTTGCATCCGCGAAACGAACTAACGACATCTTACAATAAAGAGCAAAGAAAAATGATAATTAAAATATGTACAATAGAATACATTAATAATTTTCGCGTAAAAATACATGAAAATGAAAACAAAGATCCAATTTTTATGTAAAAGCTTTCAGCAGACTTACAATCATATCTTTTGCATCTTTGGCAATATTTTTGAAAAGCGATTTATCTCTGGAAGCTGTGAGAACATAGCTTTGAGATAGTAACTGAACATGCTGTCTCAGTTGATGTCTTAAAATATCGATGCTGTCTTTATTAAATAATGGCTGTGTTTCAACATCACAACCGACATTTCCATTTGTGGGCATTCTAGAAGTACCGACTTTTGATTTAGGTACTTCAACATCTTCATTTTCCTTTCCCAGTGAAGGTATTATGACTGACGAAATGGTCGGTTCTTTCCGGGCTTCTGTGCCATCAATTGAAACTAAAGGAAGATAACTTGGAGTATCTTTCGCAAAGCTAACTAACTTCGATTCCACCTTTGCCCGAGGGCTCTGCTGCTCATTGAAACTGCATTCGCTTATCTATAAAGATATACACACGTAATTAGAATATCAAAGGCTAATATTAACGCTCTATTCATTTGGTCACTATTTTCTACTTACTAAGGTTGACCGGTCATAGGTTGAGAAAGAGCTATCTGTATGCTTATCATATGTTGAGATTGATTGATTGTAGCTTGAATCAACACTGCTATTAACGTTTTGCAGTACATGTAAATCATCTATTTCGTCCCCACTTGACAAATGACAATCATCAAAAAGTTCAGCCACAAGTTCATTCAATTCTTTTTTTGATACTTTAACAGCACGATCCATTCGATGTTCTTCTCTGTCATGGTCATCTTCCTCGTCTTCCATCACATTATACTCCGGGTCTGCTTCGTCGTCATCGTTGTTTTCGTTGTGCACATTAGCTGGAAGAAGAAAGTCTTTCAGAAATGCTAAGTAGTCTTCGTTATCCGATTCTCCCCAATGATACATATCGGTGGTAATATCCGGCGGGATTAACTGCATTTCCAGCGTTTCTATTGTTGTGTCCGTCAATGGTAATTTCGACCGTGTTCGAAGACTTATTCCACTCTAAAAAGACCAACGTATTAAAACATTCACATCAGAGTTTTTTATTATCAGCACCTTAACTTCAGATTATATTGTTAGACAATACTTACGTCAAGACTTTTCGGTTTTCTCTTAGGAGGGGGCGTTTTAAACATGCCATTACTTTTAGGTGTTCGTACATCTAAATCCGCAGCACGGTATGACCATCCTTTATCTTTAGGTGTTGACATCATCGGTGATCCAATATCACTGGCATGGGAGGTAATACTGCTACTTTCATCTTCACTCTATGTTAACAATCATAATTAATCATATCGATAAATATAAACAACGTAAAACACATATTCGAATAAACGTTCAACAAACGTTCCACGACATATTCAAACAGTGATAATTTCAGTATTGCACATAACAAAACATGATCAAAGAAAAGCTTTTATTAACATTACTATTAAAAAACTTCAGACTGCTATTTTATATTTATTGTTTTACCGTTTACTTATTTTTACTTACAACATGTAGATCCGTTTCTTGAGGAACATATTCTTCATCCCCACTGGAGTCCTCGGGCAAATCTTGATTTATAAGCATATGCGTTTCACTTGGTTTCTTTAACACTTTTACAGGTGTGGCCACAATAGGCCATAATGGGGACTGTTTTTCCATTAATTCTTTAGTTTTTGCACGAGTTAGTGTCGGTTCATAAAAAGACTCTTCATCAGAACTTCCATGTCCGTCTAAACTACTTTTGTTTTTGACTGTTTGTACAATCATCTTTCTGACCATGTTATTTGTTATGACTTGACGTATAATACTTTTCACATTAGTAGCCGTTAAGTTATTTTTTACTGCCTTTTCCTCTAATACGCGATCGATTTCAGCATCAAGAGCGACGGCGTCTTCTGACCGGCCACCAGAAACCTCCATTGAGTTATCTGGTTTACCAGCTTGCCTATTTCTTTCCGATTTTGTTCTCCGACGCTTATTGCGAGTTTTATTTGTGATATCACTTGACCTTAGTATCATTTTTCTTGGTAATGGACGAGGTCGTTTGTTTGGAGGGCCTTTTTTCGCTGAATTAGAAGACACACTTGGAGTTTTATTCAAATTTCCACTAGCCTTCCTTTTTGTATTTCGTGCGGGAGTAGAGGTTGAAGCCAAAGGTCGTTTCTTTGGTGTGGTAAAAGAAGGACAAACAATTTTTAACGAAGGCTCTGAAGACCCTGATGAAACTGATGATTCTGAGTCAGACACCGAAGGAGAGGCTCCTGCATCACTCTCCAATCCCGAAGACGGGGGTGATTTTATAACTAATGCTGTTGTCATGTTCCAATACGCAGCTGCTTTGGGTCAGAAGACTGAAAATAAAAGTTCAAATAATTTACATTGAGCACCTCAACTCAAATAATCATTAACTATATAAATTCAACTCGCCATTAAACCGACTCCGAGTCCGGTCCGAGTATATAATTTGGACATTCTTGGATTTGGACATACATGTTTATTAGAATAACTCAAGTAGGCGACCAACATAACATGCTTTGATATAAAACAAAAACTCTCCTAAAAAGCAAACGATACAGACGACATAATGGCAAATAAATGACAGTAATAGATTAGTATTCATACATCCAAAATCGTTACCGTCTGCTTGAACCACATACAACATAATATATTTACTATTCTGTTAGCGACGATTACATATGACTATATTATTTTATTATCTATTCTAGTTAGCTAACTGCACATTAATGAAATGTCCCCAAAATCAATCCCAACAAACCTAAATACAACAATACAATTCAGTATTAAAATATTTACATACCTGCTTAACCTTTTATCAGCGACCTTTAATATTCTTTTTTATCCAGCCAATCAGCCAAGTCAGAAATCCTAAATTTTAATGCGTCATTTTGCTCGTTGAAATCCAAATAACTCCAATTTTCGAACAGTTGACTTTTGTTATTGTTATTTTATTGAAAGTCAATGTGATTTTGTACTGTATGTAGTCAACTAAAGAAAAGCCGCCAAGTTTGCGTTTTCTAATAGATGTCAGACAAGGGCTTACTTGGTAGTTAGTTTGTTCTTTCTGTTTCACAAAGCCCCTTGTTCATTTTAAGCATCGCATAGATTTCGGAATGTAGTAGTAAAAGTAAAGTAAATACTAATCAACATTCCAGGATTTCCAGGTCATTTTTACTCTTTTTAATTGGTATTTTGTTCTTCGCCAGCATATTTGTGATATGCTAAAACCTAGAAACTACGATATGCTCTGATAGAAAATTAAATATTTTATGCTGACCATATTGATTCACGAGATGCATGCACGGTAACTACTTCCTCGGGCGAGCTAAAACTGGAAATCGGTTTTTGAATTCTAAAGCGTTGTAAAACAAAACCTGAAGCGAATGGTCAACATAGCGGGTTAAGAGTTACACCATTTGGAAGCACTATTCAATGGCTTTATCTATGATCTAAGCATAATATAACTATTATGTAATACTAGTATAATAATACTAGATGCTAACATTTAGAAAGACATTCGTCCGAACTTATGTTGGTTGAAAGTTATATTTATTATTTTGCTTTATTAGTTACATACATGGTGCTAGTGATGGTGAGGCTTTTTACTATACATTGCGGTGTCTTGTAACTTTTTCAACTCTTTTTTCATATAATTATCCATAAAGAGGTAATCCATAAGAATTTCTTGAATAACGTCTGTCATGAGGGACGGCCACACTTTTTCAAGCATATCCAATTTTTCCAAAATTTCACAACCAGAATTAATTATTTTGCAGAGAGTCTCAGACCTACCGTCCGTGCCACCATCAGAGCCTCCATTATCTTCCTTACACTGTACACATTCATACATAAATTATCGCCCCTGATAAGGACACAAGGAATAAAAAAGGACACTAAATTTTTCGTACTAACTTTCACCACCTTAAAATTACGCACCGCTGGTAACAATTCTGGTGAAAGTTTTTATATAGAGTTAGTAATAGCCTAATGCTTGTGACGCTACCTGAAGTGGAGGAGAATAGACCAATGCCTCTTTGCCAATTACATCAAGAAGAACAGGATCGTCATCCCATGATGTACAAATATTTCCAGATGATTCAGTAGGGCTACCATTAGGACCAATTTTCCTTTTACCTACTCAATCACAAAGGACAAAATAGTCTTTCTGTGAAATTAAGTATTAATAATAGTGGTGATTTTGTAAACATTTTTTGCTCATTAGACGAACCTGAATCATCAGAAGAGCTGGAGGGTGAACAGCAGCAGAAACAGTGGAGCATATGAAGGCGTTTCGCAAGTGGCGTGAGAGCTGTTTGTGGTAGACAAGAGAGAGCCACATAACCCAGAGATTCAAAACCTTTTGCCTGGCTACTTAAAGTCCCTCCTCTGTATTCAGACGATACCTGCACGTGTTTAAATAAAATCAATTAGAAGGCACATAAGTGAACTGTTCTATAGTTCTACTTTCGACTTAACTTATCTTTCCAAGTCATATACATTCATTTAAAATTATACAGTCTAGAAAGTCTGGTTACGCTCAACATCTACCATTGTGCAAAACCATGTCAGACTAAGAATAAACTTTGATGGAACAATCAGATTTTTGCTTATCCCGAAAAATAAACTCATAATTTAATTTCGTTTTTAGATGTATTGGTTTTAGGCACAAAAAATACTCTCAATTAGTAGTAAAGTCAAATATAAATTAGTGATACTGAAAGTCTATGGAACAAGTTGAATAATTATTATTAAATTCACGCATCAGACACCAATTGAGGAGCTCATTTCCAAAGAGGCTTAAGTCCACTTTGGGGCACTATGAGATTTTTGCATGAAAATTATCTTTGAAACCAATACTTTAACATTACATTATCAGTTTGTTTCAAAAAAATTTCTTTCCCACACAAAATAGGTGAAGAAAGTATCGTTTGTTTCCAGAAAATATTAAGTCCATGGTACATTTGTGCCAAAAGGATGGCGCCTATGGAAACTATGGCGAAAAATGTCAACATCAAACTAATTCATAATTTATAAAATCTCTATGGATATTATTTAATAATCAGTGTCTAAAGCTCGTGCGTTGAGCTAACTTGTCACGTGCGTCCATAATACTCTATAAAATTACACGAGTCTGTGATGGAGGTTGAAGGGTGTATGTGACCAAATTCGTGGTAATACGCAGGCGATGTAGTTTTACATATTTTAACACATCTCTCCAGCA
>JABASH010002191.1:0-21428 GCA_019776445.1 Tomocerus maximus
AATACAAAGGGCTGGTCTGTGGCTGCTGTGGACGAAACCAGTGAGAATGTCCAGCCAGGTAAGAGTGGAGTGAGTGCGAGTAGCACAAGGAGCCTGCCTGCTAGGGAAATAACTAACAATAAGTGCAAGAGAGATACTCACAGTGATGCTAATGGCTCTAGTCCAGTAATTTAACTTTTAGTGTTAGTAGGAGCATTAGTGTCTTCAGTCTCACTCTTCCCTATTAATAATCTATCTCCTGCCCTCCTCTCAGTCCCGGGCTACTCACTCAACTCACCCTCCTTCCAGGCCTATTGGCATCCGACTCGCCTCAATACAGAGAAAATCATTTCCTCTGAACCGACACAACTGGCTGCTGAGTGATCTCCGTCCTATGCTCTCCTCTGGAATCGCAGAGATCAGAGATAGCTTAATAGGTATGGCTACTACCTTTATTTGGTGTTACTTGGTGGCGACTTGACTTCCACTTGCTTGCTTCTTGGCGTGACTGAAACACTCTTCGTTATGTACTTAGCACTAGCACAATGTGATGCAATATGTAGATAGATATTATGTGGCCAAGTCAAAGTCTGGGATAGTCGAGTAAAGTTGCGGACCAACGGGTGTCAAAAAATCTCTGTCGTGCTGAGCCCTTCTTTGTAAATCCTTTCTGTTTCCTCGGGAGCGCCTCCAGCTCTTTTAAATTATTTCACTTTCCTTCCAGCTTTTAATACTTAATCCACCAGATCTATTCAGCTCTATTCAACTCATTCTAGAAATGAATGCAATTCGAATTAGAATTCAATTGCCAATACCATCATCTTCTACTACTTAACTAGTATTGTTCTGGTCATCGTGAAATTAAATTGATAAAAGTGAACTCTGAACAACTTAGTTCGTTTAAATAGATAATCTGCCGGTTGAAATTCCATCTTATTTCAAAATACTCCTGTGTTCACAAATGACAAATACGTTTGCAATTTTGTGCAGAATTTACATATATTTACACGAGAGTGAAGAAACGGAGATTAAAGGACAAATATTGCACTGTAGGCTCTTTGTGGCGGACGACTTATTGCATCATCGAGAAAGCATGCGTAAAGAGTCTGTTGTGGAGAGAATTTCCCCTTAAATGGACACTTTCGGATTTGATTTGTCTAGCTGATGTTGTGTTGTCGGCTCACATTGAGAGGAATGTTCTGTAGGCGGACAAATGAAAGGGAAACACGGCAATTCTTTAGTCAGAGGAATAATTTAAATGGACGGAGAAGAGAGATCAACAGGAATGTATGCTCTTGATTATGCAATGCGGCTAATGCACTATGCCCACCTACCAACAAGATTAAGATAACCAAGGCAGCAAATTATCTGCCCTCCCAAGCATCTTTGCATGTGCACCCTTCATTCCCTTGTCGTCTACTCATTAGCTCAATACGGACCAAGATCATAAGCTCCTCAAAAGACAGCTAACAAATCCTACCAATCGCAATTACATTTTCAGAAACTCATCTTTTCCCAAACGGAAACAAACAATGCGTCCAGACAAAAGAGTTTGAAGATTACATGAGCTGGGTGCTTCTCTCTTCCCATTACTTTGTTTTCCGTCAAGACAAAACGGAGAGGCAGGAAACACAAGCAAGAATATGCAGGAACCCTTCCCAATTAAGATGGAAAGAGAGCTGCACTTCATTCATGCACGTTCTCCCTCAGAGACACCTAAACATATTTTGGGAGGAAAGAAAACATTCAAAACAAAAAGAATTCAATTAGGGAGTAAAAAACAAGAAAAGCCCAAAGAGAGAAACTCACATTAGTTCCTTTGAACAAGTTCGTTTGTTTACCTTGCATCTGTGGGCACTTGTGTAAATAATAATAGTCAGGATGATATATATCTCTGTATAATATTCCGACTCTTACCCGCATATACTGTGATCATCATACAGCGACTTTGCAGACAATTAGGTGAGGAGGTATTTAGAGAGAAGAGACGTTTAATTTTAAACACAGGCTTAGCTAACAAACCAAGGAAAGTGAATGGGGCAGTAAAGTAGAGAGATGTGAGGACCTACAGAGGAGTTCAGTTACTTCTGACTGTATTGTTAGTTGGGATTTTGGAGGATATTGTTGTTTCCTCTAGCAGAGCACTGAAGGAGGCTGCATTGGGTATTTATGGTTGGTGGTTTGACTGAGCTATGCAAATGTAAAGACTTCTTGAGGGAAAAGTCAACCCAGAGAGTCAAGTTGAATCTTTGGTGTCGGTCGGAAACTTCTCACACTTACTTCTCCGTGGTGTGAATGTGAATTGCAGGGAATGAATGCATTGAGATGTAGATGTAAGGTGAATGGAGAATGAACTGCAAAGCATAACACTCGGCATTATCTAACTCCACTCACTCACCTCATCTCTCTCTTCCCAGTTCTATTCTCTCAATGACTACATGCAAATGATCTATCTCCCTAAAGTACTGCAGCAGTATTCTCACTCTGCCACATTATGAGTCAGCTCTATAGCCAGGACGTATTGTAGAAATACTATGCACACAATGTTCATGTAACTTTGGTGTAAATGCACTCACATCTTGGGCAGTATATCTTCGTACAAAAAACGACGAGTCTCCCAGGCGCCTTCAGCTCACTTGATATAATATCCTAGTACTCAAGTTTAAACTGGCTTTAATCAGTTTGTAGTCGGAGGTTGATTACTTTTATTGCGATGAGCAATAACTGAGTAAACCATTACAGGAGTTATTCATTAATCACACTACCCATTTATTTCTACACATATTATTGTCAACATAAGTAGTATGATCAGTTTAGTGACAGGAAATAAATATTTGTAGACTTCTTCGATAATGAACCAAAAATCGGGATTTGAAAGGAATGCAATATTCTATATTTGTGGGTAAAGATAAGGTACGTACGTGCATAATGAAAATGATAATGTGAATGGACATCTTACTTTTGTCACAATTTACTTATGATAGAAAGTCCGTGATTAGTAATGTGCGTATTGCATTACTTTTAAGTAGTGTACTAGGAGTTAGTTGGTTAAGTGTATGCGTAGTGTGCACTTACTGAAAGATGTGCTTATTGTTAGTTGGGGATAGTCGAGGCATTAAACTAAAGACGAGAGGGAATTTATCATTTGGGTGAGTTGGGCTTTAAGGAGACTGACTAAGTGAGTTGCTCACTATTTTTTATTGGAAGTCACGCTTCTTGTGGAATTTTCATTTCAGTTTCAATTTTTGGGCTTTTCGGTTGCATCTCTATCTCGATATGCAGTCAGTCAGCTAGCATTCCGTATTTATTCCCTAAGGATGGATTTGCGTGTGTGATATATCCTCTTTCGAATGGAGTGGAGTGGCCGGAGAGGACGCTGGACTTAAATTGACGGTGACTGGTCTGCAATATTCATTCCCTTCACGAAGCTGGAACACAAAAGACTTGTGCCTGGCTGTTTAGATGTAAAAGAAGTTAAGTGGTTGGAATAGGTAATTCATTTGCCTGACAATGAGTGAATGTGTCGTGCCCAGCCACCTACGATAAAGATAGATACGAAGAAATAAATGATCACTTCAAATTTTGCTTCCATGGAATGACACAACGTCTGCACTTTTTCTCCCTCCCTCCCTCCCTCCCCCCTGTCGTCTTTTTATTCGGGATCATGGACAACTCTGGAAATAAAGAGGAGAGGAGGCAGTAACTCTGCTGTTGCGACAGAATAGCGACCAACTCATTGGGACGAGTTAAATGGTTGTGTGGGGGTTTTCTTAAAGATAGACTGAATTTGCGTGGCATTGTGCTCGAAAATTCCAGGGAGTCGGATAAAACTTTATTTAAGAGTCCTCGGGAAGCTTCTTTCGTATTTTATTCACACTTTGATGCTCTTCATGGCGATATTCTCCCAAGGGTAGGGCTCTGTCCAAGTCAGACCCAAAGAAATATGGGATTCCACTAATGCCAAGAATGGATATTTGCTAGAGAGTAGTCCAGAGTTTACACTTCTCTCGTTTGCTGGATATCTTTTAATGCTTTTCCCACCTACTGACTGGACTTAAAGAGTTTGCCACGCCACGAGTGAATATTTCACTCATTTACATTGCATTTAGGTTTTCCTTCCTTCGGTTGAACTCAAAATTATATTTTATTTTCTAGTTTTAGGTATTTCTGTTACATTTTCTCTCAGCCAGTGTATGACAATCTAGCAGAAAATGTCCGCGCGGAGCTAGTTATGTAGATTCCTAACTTATAGAAAAGCGCACTGCTTCATGCTTCCCGCGGATTCAAAAACTATGATATTTATTTATTATAAATTGAGTATAGGTACTTGCTGATTGCTGAAACAGAAAACATGCATGCAGAAGTGAATTGCAAGATCCCATGCATATTCAAATTGGCTTCACATAAAAAGTTAATTACAATGTTTATTTTTCATGTGAGCATTTTGTCTATAAAAAAGAAATACTAGTTTCATTTGCGCCCATTTAATTACTCGTTCCACTTAGTTTCTTTACTTTTGCTTTTCTCTGTGTGATTTACTGCTCCTCTGTCCTGCCTGAGAGTCAGCTACCTTGACTTGAGTTTTAGGTTTTGTTTGCAAACTTGTTTGGCTGCAGAACTGGCATTTGAAGTAACTATTGGAACGACAAGCTAACAATTTCTACAGTTTACTTGTTTGAGTGGGGTGTTTATTTCCAATAGATTACACGCATTTGACTTTTGGGCCAGTTTGTCGTCTTGTCTTCGTATTTCTCTAGAAAAATGCTGCATAGAAAATGAAGCACATGTCCACTTTCTGAAGTTGAATTTATTAAAAATAGTGGAAATGTAAAAGTAAAACGAGGACGATAAGAGATGTGTGCATTTAGATATGTCTACTTTGCAAAACGACTTAAATAATTACAGTGCCTATTCATTTAGTTGGTGGTAAAATAGTTTTAGTATTGTGTTTGTGAGAAGTAGGTTTGCAAAATTCCGAGTGGGACTCTTGCCTCGCCTTGTTGTATTTTGTCATAATAAATAAGACTACGTCTAGGCATGTACTCCCTAGTAGTGCAGCTATACAGTTGAGTGCACGTAGGTATGGCGTGGTGGCTGCAAAACTCAGCTGCAAACTCCTGTTGTCTTGCAATAAAATTGATAATTACAGTTTTTCCTTTTACTTGAGCTATGCAAAGGAGTACAGTTAGCAGAGTCCCAGAGTGCACAGGTATAGCAACTCTATGAAATTACCAGTATTAATTGACACAGACAGTACAGGACATTGAAAGGGAATTATCCGCGTGGGAATTAAAAAATTACTGCGTAGCATTTAGTGGACATTTTTGCTTTGCACTCACCAGTGAGTTCACCTTAAAAGAGTGTGAAACAAAGCCTAGCCTCCCTCAACTCGCTTAGAAAGAATGTCATGTCATGTAATGCAATGTAATGTAAGTGCCAGTGTAACTGAGACTCTATTATAGTGTGCTTTATACGAGTGCTTGTACTAACTAACCAACAGAAAATGGCTAAATAATAAGTTTGTGAAGGCTTGTTAACGAATCATGCTTTGTGTCTTACTGCTGCATTGCACGTCAGTCCATTGTACTTATTGATAAATCCCCTTTGGCTTGGCGTTTGATTTGATCGGGCACGAGAAATGATTTATTTTCGCACCAACCAACCACACACAACTTCCGACTAGGAAACAATCAACAATGGGCAAATTAAAAGAATATGGGACACCGAAAGGACTTTGTGGTACATTCCTGCAATAGTACGTGCATGGTTATGTATTACATGCAGATAATCATATTAAGAACACTAACACACGTCTCTTGCTCAAGGAATCATTAGAGTAAATAATTCGCGAGTGAATGAGTCGACATGCAGAGAACTCTGCAGCCTCGTCCACTAGAATTATTGCTGTGTACTGGTATCATGGGTAAGAGGATAGCTCAACCATAAACGCATTAGCTGGCTGTGCTAAATGACATTAGCACCAACACTGACTTAATTTATGCGAATATTCTTTATCTTTCTGTGTAAGCGGAGCAGAGAAGTCAACTTGGGACATGAGCAACAAGAGTCGTTGCTTATTATCATTTAATAATAATCAGTTTACACGTGAATCATTTCCTCTACGTGCAGTGCACGTATTGTTGGAGTGCTAGTTGGCTAATAAATAATGAAGGCGAGTCTGTTGATTAGTAATTGATTGCACTTTTGTATTGTTATAGATTAGCTATTCACTCTGTTTGTGTAATAGGGAATTGAATGCCACTCCGTACACTTTGCTCCAATTCCTTTCCTCAATCAATGCAAATTAGCATTGAGCAATTGACTTTGACTTTTGCTTTTGACTTTGTACTCCGTGTCGCTGAGGAATTCCAGACTCCTTTTCTTTCATTCTACTCTCATTCTGTCCATTCATACGTATCTGTAACACCCACCTACTTATATTATACCTTTCAACAAAGAATACTTCCTAATTCCGTGTGAGTAGTTCTACCTGGAATCACCAGCAGATCCTCATCTCGATAGCGATTCCCATTCTTGGAGCTTCAATTCAGTCAACAGCAAAAGTTTATTTTTATACTGCTAATTAGTCTCAAGGGAACATTATTTATCGGAGTATTTGCTCAGTTTTGATGTATCATTCGTGTAACACCGTAGCAGAACAGGAGTAAAAAAGGAATGAGCAGAGAAACGTCTGCAGCTTTCGTTAATTGTGCAGGGTGTGGTATGTGGTGCTGGTGATGGAGTCGTATTCATTTCTTGGACAGCCAAATCAGATAAAATTACAAAAATAATATCATGAAATGGGCTTTAGAGAGCAATCCAATTGCTAACAAAATATTTTGTAAGGGAAGGATTCGCATTGAAACAAATTGTGTTGCGATACTTGCGATGTAATATGATTTGACAATGTAATGTATTACAATATAGCAACATTTAATATACGAAGAGTACAGCTTAGAAGTATTTATTAGGGACCTCCTCTTAAATGGTAGTGTTTTGGTTCCCTTTGAGAGCGTTTGTTGACATTGGGACAGAATGGTGGAGTTGAATTGGGTAGGTAGGTAGGTGAACTGAACGACGAAAGAGACTCTGGTCCGGACGACCTTGCTTTGCTAATTTATAGCAATTTGGTTTAAACATTTCTGTCTATCTGTTTATCTCTCTGAATAATATGCAATGTTTTTAATCCAGTGTACCATATAAAATATGAGTTGTATTGGAAAAGGAGCCAAGTAAGGTAATATTATTATTGGTAGTAGTAGTACGTACGTTATGCAGTGTAATAGGACATGGCAGTGTAACAGCTGCTATACATGCATGCAATACTATATAGTACTATATGTAGTACTGTGTGTGTATGTATGTACTATGTACTATGTATGTATGTACAATGTATGTATGTATGTGCTTTGTTTTGTCTTCGCTCTAAGCTCCTTTCTTTCTTTGGCCAAAAAGCTGACCCAGTTTCATAGATGAGCGATCTTTTTCTCTAGTTTTTCTGTGAGTCAAGTCAAGACAACTATTTCAGTCAGAAAATGCATTCTGTTATAATGTTATGAGTGTAGTGGGTGAATGTTGTGTTCAATAATGAAGGATAGGTAAGGTAAAGCAGGAGTGGAGTAGAATGCAATCCAACTATTGAGATTAGTAACTGAGACAAGGCAAAGCAAGACAAGGCAGCATTACATTGCAAACTCTGTAACTTGTATTGTTGTGATGCGAGCTTCGACTTGACTCGTTTAATCACTAGAAGTTCACCTTGTGACGTAACAGTCCTGCCTGTGTGTGCAGTCAATACTCGTACATATCTACTGCCATCACTACATACCACTCGCAATTTACATTTCTATTACCAATGTTCCTCCTGCATCACAGGCCTCGTGATATTACACACAACTAGCTCACCTGGCTCTCATGCTTCATAATTCCTATTAATCTATTGGTTTAATAATCATAAATGGTAGCAGGACCAAAATCTCTTATAGCACTTGTGAGCTAAAACTTGTTTGCATATTTCTAAACGCTTATTATGTACCTAACTAGAATTACAAGTTGAAATGGATTAGATTATTGGACCCCTCAAATATTATTTATATTGAAATTACACGCTACTAAGATAGGCGAGTGTAGTCAACAGTGTACGTAAGTAAGTAGTAGAAAAAATAAGGATAAGTGCAAACGGAATGGCAAGTAGAATTGATTTGACTGAAGGATTGCAGTCTTTTTGTATTCTACTATTCTGCTCTCTTCTCATCAAAAAATCTTTTATCTTTGTTCAGGGCGTCGACAATCAAAGTGCCACGCCTGAGCCTCAAGGATCTATGTATAACTTGTATTTATTCCTACGGATTTGCTTCTAATTTAACTATTCTGTCATGTGCGCACTAAGTAGACAACGTTTTGCGGAGAGTAATGAATTTTAATTCCTCTGACTGACTGCGACGAATTCTAATTTAGCAGTCAGCAATGGCAAATCACAAACTAACCGGCTTGCATCACCAACCCACTTTATTCCTATTATTGCAATAATACTAAATAAATCTCTGAAAATAATTCGAAATCCATGTAGTGTCATTCAGATTAAGAGTCTTTTCTACAGCCTAGTCAAATGCTAAATGCTATAAATCCTTCTGTGGGTGGAATAATTCTCTTCCCAGTCTCACTTGCTCTTTGGCAATGAAATAAAATGCGACTCTTGTTACGTATTCTACTTTTTAAGCTTTTACATCCACGATCCACGTATACCTACGGCATGTTACAAAAATAGCTGATATTGGTCCATTCAATTCCATTCAGCCGAACAGGTATTGTGATTCTTGTAATGCATTGCATTATGACCGAGCTATTTAACAATAGCAAACAGACAAAGTAACCTTAAGGATTAACATCCTGCTCGTTAAAAAACCTACAAAACAAAAGAATGTTCTCGTCCATATTTTGTGTGGGTTCACCTCATTGCGACATTCAGTAAAAACAGTCAAAACACTCCAAAGACTTCCTTATTTATTATTTTCTGCTCAGTAGCCAAAACAAGAATTCATATAATATTATGTTAGCATTGCAATGAGAAATGGTACCTACACCACGATCACGATACTATTTTTATCCGATTTCTTACGAATCATAACTAGGGAAAATATTTGTTGAAGAGGGTTTGCATAAAAGAGTGATGATTGCTAATTGTAAGTAAGCAGTCCAAAGCAACCCGTCTAGCATATATCTACTATTTTGTTGTCCAGAAAGGTTCAAGTAATACTGTTTAGTAATAGTGATTCTTGTGATTCACTTCGCTATAATAAGTCGCAATTCATATGATGTATTATGTATGTGGTGTGTAGAGTAGGTTCTTAATTTTGAGTTTCGTGAAGTTAGTAACCTTCGATTTCTGTTTTGACTTAGATTCAGCAGTGCATACCTTTCTAGATAGATTGAGCAGCTAAATGCATTTCTGTATTAGTGAGTTTAGTTAGAGAGAGTACGGTTTAAGTTGTTGATTGGTAAGTGAAGAGACAGACTGCGTCAGATGCACAATGCAGTATGGGAATTGACTCTCTTCTCTTCATCTCTGTATTAGTATTGCATGTATGCACATTGATGTACAGTATTGTGTGCGTCTTGAGAGAGTGTGTATGCATTAGTTGTATGGCTCCTCTCAATCACATCGCCTAAGATCAGAATGTCAAGATTGACTCACAGCAGGGGCTCTAAATTTCATTATCAAATGCTCTTCACATATATTTAGTATGATGAGTTTATTTCGTAATAGGGAGGATGATGAGAGAGTGGATTGAATACATAAGAACAAGAGTGACTTATCAGGTCGCAATCAGAGGAGGCCGTCTTACGAATGCACTCGAGCCAAGTGCGTCGTCCAAAAGTGTAATGTGCAATCGATGCACCTACTCACTGTTGCACTGGAGAGGAATTCGTTGATTTGATTGAAGTGAGACAAATGCAATAAGTAACCTTTAGCCTGTAGGGGCACAGGTCTTCAATAAACTAAACGAAACTAATGTGCATACGTGCAAGATGAAGAAACAGAGTCGGTCGCTCAGTCACTCGGGCAAAAAACTCAATCAAATGCCAATTTGGGAAGTTTACGTTCCAGACCGTTCTTGAAAAAGTTCCCTGGCAGACGTTCTCTTTTACATTTACATTTCCATTTGACATAATAATCTCACTCCCCGATGCTACACTTGAAGTTTAATTTGTATTTCTTCGATGGCTTCAATGAATTATTACGTCGGTTTCCTCGTATTACTATCCTTGTGCTTAACACTACCAACCACACAAAAAATACTAAATTTGTGTACAAGATGCAACAAGTTTTTATAGGATAAAAATTAAAATGTGAATTTAATTCCTGTAAGTTAACGAAACATTCTGAATCATAACTATATTATTATTGCTAGTTTTAGTGCAAATGCAACATAAATAGTAGGTACAGTCGATTGGATTATACAATCAACATAGTGATTCAGCGTGGAAGAATGTTTGAGAAGAAAGAATTGCTTTTATTGCTGACATTTAGAAATTGCTTCGGTTATAATATACTTTTTCAATTCTCATAAATTAAATCAGAGACTATTATAAAGCATTATGGAGGTCGCTTCATCTGTGTGCCTGTCTAAGTGCATGCCAGAATTGCAGGAGTAATTTGTCTTGCATAGTGCAGCGTGAGGATTAACGCTGTTTTTTGAATAACGTTATTAGACTTCAAGCAGGTTGATCCTACTGCCTTCATTTAGCATTTCCTCGTTTCCTCCCTTTGCCATCAAATGAAGTAGTACAATGAAAATGGAGTCGGTGAAGGTTCGTCAGGTAAAAAACCGGTTCGGAATCTTAAGAGAATCAAGCAAATCAAATCTCACCTCACACATTGCTGTTTCTGCTGTTTTTCAAAAGGATCGGTACTGTTTAGTGCAAAGCTAAGACTGAAGTGAAACCGCAGGAAGTCAACCATGTCGTCTCACCACATTTCTCCACTGCGCCCAACATCCTTACAACTAATTATACATATATTGCTCTACACAGATCGCTCTTTTTATATAACACTGCAGCTTGTATTCGACTCCCACTAGTCTACTGACTTACATAGAAATGCAGTCCATAGAGAGATCTCATGCATTTTGTGAATTACTCCTGCATTCTTTTAGAACTTAATTAGAAGCGCAAAGAGCGAGTTCTGCTTACTTAAGGTATATGCATAGGAATGTACGATCCGCATGTTGATCTACTGGCCATTAACTCGACTGGCCATTTAAGTCTTTTTTGTTGATTATTTATTTATTTCTATGTAGGTCAATCGTTGCCATTCTAATAGAGCGTAGCAGACCAATATGTAGAAGATAATGACATTTCCTAATGGAAAACTAAAACTGTATTTATTTATTGAAAGCTATTTCGAATGCAAGATCTAATGACAACACATTATGGCTTTTGTATATAAGAGTTGCGTAATCCCAGCAAGATAAGGTAAAGTTTAATTTCGTTGCATGGCCTGCAGGAATTTTGAGAGAAGTGAACTGAGCAGGCTACCTACGGCAACAGGTACTTATGCACAGACAGATATAAATATGTGTTTGTATGCTTATTGGCATTGGATAGATTTATTGGATTCGAAAGGGCTGCTCAAATGTAAGAGTAATTTGTTGCATAGTATTGACTGTTACTGTGAGCTCTCTGTTCTCCTCTCTGACTAGTCCGTTTGTCTATCAAGTCAGTCAAATACTTCTCCATTACCTTTCTGTCAAATTTATAAAAGAGTTGCATTTATCTACATCAATTTCCTGTTCTTCAGAAATTACAATTTATACAACAAAATCCTAATGCAAAGCGAACACTAAATATGACAGAGTGAGGTTAAACAGGTGCAGCTGATTGTAGTCGATTGCAATGTGCGTGTAGTAATAGTGGGGATAGAAAGAAATATTTTATGGTATTTACTTACGTCTCTTGTCAATTGGATTTCTCTTGTGAGCAGTTATTGTCTCTTAATGCTAGGCAATAACACAATGTAATTGATATTTAGGAAATTGAGCTATGCAGAGCAGATCCTTATAAATCTATAATGTTTCGCAAATGAGAATCCTCTCTACACATAAAATTGCACACAAAATATTTATGTACTTCATATGCTTACCAACTAACACAGTTCTGCGTAGGCTGTAGGAATATAAAAATGGAGCGGTGCAATACACGTTTAATGACTCCATTAAATCTTATTGTCTATGTCAGTGTCTCTGCGAGATATTTCACTTGGCGCTCGTGGAAATCTACGCACACCTTACTTACTCTCTGTTCAGTTCTACAGACAAGTTTAATAATAGAGATCAGTTAATTCTGTTTTGCATTGACAAAGAGATATTCAGATAGCAGACTCATTCCATGCGAAATGACATGGACGTGAATTTTAAGGTGCGCCCCTCGCATATCCGCACCGCACTCACTCATGAATCCAAATCAATCTGTACGAAAACGTTGGCTGCATATTCGAATATGCTGAGGAATAGTGATAGAAGTACTTGGGGAGTGTACACATGTAGCAGTGCTTAACTGTACTAATATTATTATTATTGTACGTGGAGAGATCCAAACAAAATAGGAAAGAGGAGCGTTGGTGCAATTAACATTAGAAATTTCAATTAGTAGGATGGCTTATTTAAATGTGATTAGATATCGTGAAGAGTTATTTTGTATAATGCAGATAGCACATAGAACGACAGTTGCAGAGAACATAAATATTGACTGTGTGTGATGTAAACAACACACAGATTCGCACTATCGCCTGATTCCTTATCTCTTCGTATGAGCCCTGCGCAGGTGGATTTAGATTTATAGCAGCCATAACAGTAAAAGTTAAAAACCAACTGAGATGGCACAGGATTCTTCTGCTACTGGCAAAGTTTCTATTTAATTATTTTCATAAGCCATTCCGTTTCCAATCGCATTTGTTTTGCTCTTCCTTTTCATTTAGTGGATCTTTCTCAACTCGACGCTCGGAAATTGTCACCCTCAGCTAAATCCATCCAGCTGCACACAGACAAGAAGAAATCTGCCCACAATAAAAATACACTTTTAATGAGCAGGAGGACATAGTGTAGTGTAAGTGGTAGGGAGGGATGAAAGAGTGAGCTCCAAGTTCCTAAACGGTTAATTAGGAGTAGGTTGCGCAGCAGCAGGCAGAAGGAGGCTATTTATTATCTACCTCACATGCAGTCAACGCGTGTTTGATCCTCCGTGAAAAATAATATTTTGTCTCATCACAACAATCAGCGCAGTTTCGTCACATCCAATTCCAAATTATGAATGAAAGAACAACGAAAGCACACAGTTAGTCTGCACCCAAACAGACATCGTCTGCATGTGGTTATTAGGAATGAAGATGAGTATTGGCCGGATAGGATTATAGCATGCACTATTGTTGCTCCGTATGTCAAAGTAAGCCACGTTTGTGTGCAACTCCAAATCGTAAATTATAGGTCATTGGGGCTTGATTCATGTGTTTGTCTGTCATCTATGAAATAATACTCACGCAGAGATAATGCCCAAGCACTCTCGTCCTGTCACACAATCTCCCCAACATTATCTCTGAGTCAGAACCAACTTATTTCTAATGAAACTGCATCAACTCTACACTTTCTTTGCTAGTGGTCTCTTATAAATGAGAGGTATTGCAAGAGAAATTAATTTATTCTTAATTGAAATGCTTAGATACCTTAATGTAGGCACAACCAAAACTATTTCGCACAATTAATTAAAATAATTATTAACATGGCCTTCACTGTATCTGAGTAATGCTGCACTTCATCTGGGCAGGTACATATTGTTTCATTGGTTTCATTGATTTTGTGGGAATCGTTCATCAGCACAGCATTACTATTACATTCTTATGAACGGCTGAGTGTAATGTATCAATGTAAGAATAGTCACCCACCCGTTTCTAGTAATGTAAGTAGAATCCAAGGCCAAGCATTTTGCAGGGCAAATCATGTTAAATATTAGTGAGTGGATTTTTGCGAAATTATTTTAGAATTGCTCTTGCTAAATCTCCGCTTATCTTCTGCTGTAGGAGGATGTCAAGATGACGCACCTTCACCTTCTCCTCCAAATTACATTACGTCTGCATTAAATCACACTTACTACATGCAACTTGTTGGGAAGGACGCTCAAGAGAGTTTTAAGCAGAAAACATTGTGCTTGACTATTTTTGATGAAACATCGCATTTTTCTTAGCAGGCAACATAGGAGTTGACGACTCAAAGAATATGCCTAAGATATTTGAGCATTTTGTACAGCAGGCACTTACAGTTACCACGAGCTCTGGCTGTTTGCTATTTACTCTGTAGATATAGGTAAATGAACTATCACACAGTCACACATCACACAGTGCAGCAGAAGAGAGTAAACTGAGCTTTAACAAAGTACATGCTAATTATTCATTCATAGCTGGCAAATACATCAATTGTGGATTAAATGCGCTTTAAATCTCGATTAGCTGTTGCACATCGGCTCTATAAGCTGTTTACTGCAGAAGTGCATTTAGGATGAGTGAACATGAGTTCAGTGTACAAAGGAAGCCAGCGAGAGATTCCGTTAAGGTACAAGTGTGTTTACTAGTGGATTTGTGATTGCATTTGGTGTGGCTGGCCATCGTTTCTTTGAGCTCATCTTCAGTTCGCTCTGCGATTTCATCGTTCACGCCTGTCCGTTTTCTATGGCATTTGCAATCTTTTTCTGATTCGCATTTCACTATGCATAATAGGTATGTGGATATTCATCATATGATGATCTCTCTTATAGTTTCCTATTGCAGCATCTACAAGGAGCCATTTGGCACTTCATTCACGTTCTGTGATAAAGTGTACTGTGTATGATGTGCTGTGCTGACCGTGCCATATTAGCGGAGTTGAAGTTGACTTGAGCACATCTCACTTGTACACTTGACTTGACTTGCATTTACATAGCAGATTTTATAGGATTCTCTCCCTACTCTCATTCGTGGTGAATCTCTTCTTTTGTTTGCTCATCTGTTTGGCAATAGACTGATAATGATGATTATCAACGTCGCTTCTTAGCGCTCCCACTTACTACTACGTGCATCTACGGGGCTGTACCCCTCTGCCCTGTCTGTATCATCCTTGCGTGCAAGTTATTACATAGGCTACGTTTACTTTGGTGTGCAGCAGATAATAATAATATGTAAGTGCTATTTCATGTGAATTGCATTTGCTTTACCGTTTAAACGGGTAAACAGATTTATTAAAGAACCATTCTCTTATTAAAGCAATTCTATTAATATGCTACTACTTACTGACTCAATGCCAATTTATTACTTATTTACCTTGGCTGATAGAACCTAACCAAACACAGTTATTTGTTGTCCGAGCATTAAAAGGGGGAGATTTTCCTGTTCATCGACTCATTACGTCCAATTTATGTTAAAAATGGCCAGGAATCTAGTTGAATGCGCCTCAGTGAACTTTGGGTCATTCTAAATGCTTGTCTTGTCGGGTTGATTTATTAGTGTTTTGGTTCAAATGAGTAATTTGACATTTTGTAGGAGAGGCCGTCTGTGCCAGGAGGATTGTTGTTTCGCGATATGGAGTCAAAAGGGCTTAACACAAATTAACAGTAAGTAAAAGGAAGGATGGTCAAATGATTGAATTGCTCTTGCAACTTATTTGTCTAATCAGATCTTAATAGGGTCACTAGGATCATTCATCCCACTCGTAACTTATACTGCACTTACCTACTTAGACTTACTGTAGTGTGCTCACTCACGTTCTTATTATTCATGCACATACTTAGCATTTGGTAGTAGTGGGGCAGTGGCAGTAAAATTGTAGGAATTCTAATTATGCTTTTAATCAAGTACTACCTAATTGTTGTTATTAATAGGGACTCGTGTTTTTCCGGGTATTTTGTAAATTGAAATTTGTATACAGACAAACATTTAATATGTAGAGTATGCAAATCTTTTAATTTGTTTTACGTAGTAGTGTCCGTGTATAAATGTTTGATTTGTGAAACTTATCATTCTCCATTCACACACACAATTTGTAGTTTGTCTTGAAAGTTCTGCTGTTTAGTTTTAGATCAGTTTGTAAGTAGCAAAATACTACTACTTACTGCTAACAAATAGTAATGCAAGTTACTACTTACTATTTAATTAGGAAACTTTTTTGCATATAGAGTCCTATAGAATTTATGCAACAAAGGAGATGAATGCGGTAGGAGGGAACAACTAATAAGAAAATTTTAATTTGCTTAGTTTCAATGATCCTTCTGCTCGATTACTTTTATGCTTGCCTTAGAGATTAGTCTACAGATTTGCGGCATCTGTGCAGATAATAATTTTTGCTAAGAGGGCTATTAGGTACTTTAGATATTTATTTGATCAATAATTACGTAATAGAAAGGAGTGCATAGCAAAATGTAATAAGGTTGTGAATGAGATTGTCTGCATATTATAGGAATATGTATCGAATTATTAGTATATACAGAACGCACTTAGTTCTACAAGCAGTTCAGATATACTCCAGTGTAGTGTGTGAGTAGCATATAAGCTTTGTACCACAAGTGACTTGAAAGTGAAATTATGAATTTGCATTTGCTGAAGAAACGGCTTTCATAATTCTACACGAGTGACTGTTTGAAATGTTGCTTATAGTTGTGGTACGTGTGTATGTTGCTCGCTTATGCTCATGCATATAAAAATTTAGGATAAAGTCAACGATTTTCTCACGAAATTCCCTTTTCGTTGTTGCCTTGCCTTGGTGGTAGCTGAATTGCTGCCATTCTACTTACTACAAGCAATATCTGTAGCTCCGAGGCATTTTCTTCGTTTATTCATACTAAATGAAGGGAAACCTGTAGAGCCACGTTCTCAAGATATTCAACTTCAAAAGTTAATGGGCGAATGTTGTCATGTTGGTTTATGGAGGACCATGGTGTAAATAGCCTGATACTATTATTTTTATTTACTTAGCTATGCTTAATCCCTATAATCCCTACTATGCTATACGCATATGATACCGATCTCTGTTGTCTGTGCTAGGCCTATTTGGTGCCGTCAGTTCTGCAATCAGCTCATTCATGTAGGAATGTTATTACTGTTGACAGAGTTATTGACAGGTTGATTTGGTTTGGTTTTTATTGTGATTAGTCTAGTGACACAGAGCAGATAGTTCGAGACAGACAGGACAAGAGCCACAGAGAAAAAGTTCGATACGTGCCCAAGTGTCACTCGGCCACTCAATGCTATTTGCTACTGGCTTTGGATTCCTTTGTTTTTCTCTCCTTTGATTTCGTTTTCGTCTGAATTCCATGTGTACCACCACAAGGACCTGTTGGTATGTTTTTCGTTTGCGTTTCGTCGTGTTGGTAAATATATAAACAGGTGTAGGTACCTCGATGTAAACTGGTAATTACAAATGTATGTACACTATGGTGACACTTGCCTTATCCTTGCTGAATATTGATTACAAAGGGCATCTGTGTTAAAGTGTAAACCAAGTCGTGTGATATAAATTTCCAATTTCAATCTACTAGGCAAGTGAGGGGCAGAGGAAATCCAAAGTAAACCAAGTCTGTGCAGAAGACATTAATGGCAGCAATCGATCGTTTAGGATTTATTATGCTTTGTAAATGTACTGAAGGTGTACCTATCTACTGCAGTAATTGTGTTGTCTATACCCTACACTTGTGTGCATAATAGAGCTCTCTGTCTCAGTCTGTGTATTCAACGATACAGCTAATCGCAAAACTGAAAGTGAATGTTATTGATCGTTTAGTTCGCTTTCGAATGTTCATTAGTGTGGCTAATGTATAAGTAAGCAATCGAAACACAATGTCAATAGCTAGAGTGGGACAATTACATTTATCATTTAAGGCTGAACTTGACATTTTGCCGCGAGAGAAATTAAATGATCAGATGCTTAATTGCCTTTTGCTTGTCCCACCTGTTTTTTATTTTCAAGTGCTCTCTTTACACATACGAACACATCGGATGGGACAATGGGACAAAAAAAGAAATTCTTAATGACAGTTTTGATAGCGGACTGGCGGAGTATAAAAATACAATGAAAAGCACCATTTGTTTTCTTGGCCACTACATTCTCTCATTTGGGGGTGGGTAGTGGAAGGTCTTTACGTAATTGTAATTACTCCTTTGATCGATGAATCAACTCCATTTCAGATTTTAGAGCAGATCAGATTACATGATAACCACAGGTCTCCCTACCGATTTATTATTTATGAGACTGTTATTGGCATTTGTAAGGCAGTAGTGCGCATTCTCATGGCTAGTGAGCTAGTTTGGCAGTTAAACAACGTTATTAGATAGAGGCAGACAACCAGCGGTCTACTTTTATTCTATTTTGTGTACGCAATTAGACACGCCTATTGTTTACATAGTAATTATCATGCATACAAAACTTGATTGATAAGGAATGATTGCGAATTTCATGGGAATTCCACTCAGCACCCGCCTTTAGAGCAGAATAGATTCTTTTCAGCTTCTCGCCGACGTGTCAGACTTCTCACTGGGGTCACACCGATCGTCGTGTACTTTAGAAATTCCCTGGAAGCTCCTTTCGAGTCTCCTTTGTTTAGCAACTTGAGAAGATTTGAAGATCTGAGGTTGTTGCAGCCAGCACTCTGAACGAACGAAGTCAGAGCCGAAAATTGGACATCGTTCAATTTCGCGTATTTCACATTATTTGTCACGCATGTCTCTGCAGCTCGCAAGTCCTGGCTGAGCAAAAGAGACGCTGCTGGCTCATTAATGGGAACAGCAATCCGGGCACATTTATCTGCCGTTTTGCAGGAATGTCCGTAGCCGATTTTACGCACGCCCTTTTTGCAAAAGTTTAAGTGATTTTGGTACAATATTTAGAGATCAGTTAAAGAAATAACGGTAACTCTATATCAGCAATAACTTGTGGGAATATCTGTAGAAGTATAAGATAGTAATGTCAGCAGAAGTAAATAATTTACAAAATCTTACAATTGTGTCGTTATAAAAGGTCGGAGAAAATCCTTCGAATGACTTAACGAGTGAAACTCCCATTGCATTAGTCCTCCCTTTGTATGCCACTAAATATCATAGACCATAGAAATCAAGTATAGGTTACTCATTTATACTCATGGGGCTGAATTTTGGGAAACGGGATATTTAATGAAAACTTACGAGCACTTCCGCAGCTGAAGCAAATCCCTGACAGTAAAACCACAGTCAATGCATTTGCAATGGAGTTCATTGTTACGTGGAGCTACTTGGCAAGTATTGTTTGTCTTGTTAAAAGTAAATAGAACGATGTCCCCTTGTTGAGCTACAGAATCGGTCTGGCTGGACTTATTTGATAAAATGGTTATACGTAGACGAATGAGTTTTTATCTCAATCCTTTAACTGGAAATTAAGATGTGGTAGGATGTGTGATTGCGGTGTACTAAGATAAGTAATAACGGATCATCGTTAGATTTAGCATTCTCAATAAGTTGTGTGCTAAGTGTAATTTGCGTCTTAAAATGATAAAACATGACGTGATGACCTCAAGCTACGAGTCAATGCCAATAAATGGAATTACAAACCACATCTGTAATATTCCATCATGTGAAGCGTATGAATTTTTTGTTTTCTCTGGTTAGTAGTCTTCAATGACATGTCTCTTCAAATCAACAGCAGTTACTGCAGTGCATCAAGTAATTAGCATGACTCTAGATAACCTTTGTATCTTCATCCTCCACGATTATAAATAACTCTTCCTGTACAGTAACATTTTCGCTCTAGTTTTGCTATTTAGTATGACGAAATCCATTTCAGTTGCAGTGTGGCTTAAATTTTTCTGATCTTCGAGCTTCAGTTTACCAGGGATGGATTAAGAATTATGCAGATGATGTTCAGTGCGTAGAATGTTGCTATTGGCCATTGAAACGGTGTAAGTTGAATGACAATATTTCATGTCCTTGAGAAATGTGTGTCTGATGTCCATATTCAATCAAGTATCACCTTCCATTTCCATTCAAGTTGGAACTTTTTGAAATGCAATAATGCAATTTTGCACATAATTGGAATTGCAAGGTAATTGGCAGGAGATAAAAAGACAGCATTTTTGTTTTTAATTAGAACTGGCCTAAAAACCTGTCAGCACTGCTAATGTTCATTTCGTCCTGGGTGAGCCAATAGACCAATGAAAACCAACAGAAGAAACCAGGAAGAAATCTCATGACAATTTTTGTGCTGGAAAATTATTCAATGCAGTAGAATGTCGAGTGCACCTGGGATTGGATCCTTAATGTTTGGGTTGAAAAAGTTTGTTGTAATGACAGTTGATGTCCATAAAGTAAAGATAATCAGCCAGCATAATGCATTTCTTAAGGAATTGGAATGGACAACCGTAACTTTTAGAGTTTTTTCCCTTTGAGTCAATGTTAATGTTCATTTGTATGGTTGATTAATGGAATTGCAGTTCAGTGGAGTACGCTATTTTATAGTTAGCTATTGGCAATTGACAATGGAAGGTACTTTTTCAGTTGGGGCTTCCGCTCTAATTTATTTTAGCAAAAAACTGCTCATAATTCTTGGATGTAGTCGAGCACTCCTCATCATCAAACGAAACGTGTCATTTGAATTGTAATTTCAGTTCAAGGGAAAATATAAGTGGCCATATGCAGGCAGAGCTGGCTACCTGCCTTCCTCGGCTACCTAAATGCTTTACGCAACTCTTGAAGATGTTATTATCTATTAAAGCTGACACGACGGGATAGAATTTTCTAGAATGGTCAATGCTAACCTCACTAGGACAATCAGTAGTAAGTAGGCAACTAGTGAACTAGGCAAGCCGAATAAACTGCTGGACTGGGATTGTCGAGTTTTTTCTTCCTGCTTAATTAGCATGTTGTATCCCTGAATGGGAGCGAATGAAAAATCTACACTTTTTAATAAATATGTACAACAAACCAATCCTGCAATTATAATTGCTAGTCAGAATGTAAGGCGATATCTTTTGTCTGAATGCTCTTATAGCAAATCAAACTTGTTACCGTTCCACCTTACTTATATAGACATACTTAATATGTATGTGTGTGTAGTACATGCAACACTTGCCCCTACATAGTGCGAGCATGTACACACACAACCAGTAGTTTATGTAGTCCTTTTATTCTGCTCTTGTTTCAGTTTCAATGTCGAACGCTTTTCTGTGGTCTGGTCTGGTCTGGCCACAAACAATTTTTATTTTTCGCATGTTTTGTAGCAGAAGTATTTTGCAGCTGTAAATGTGTGCATTGGCTACTCTCCACTTGAGATAGCGATGACGATCGATCGCTTTTCTACCTGGAAGCCAAAGTTCTCCTAATAAGGCATCCGTAGTCTACTTTTGAAAACAAAGTGGAGGGAGTAGGGAAGAGAGCTAGAGGCTCACCATCACTACTAAGAGCATCAGAC
>JABASH010002192.1:0-21424 GCA_019776445.1 Tomocerus maximus
AAGTTTTTATAACACTGTATTGTGACATCAATATGAAATATCACTATACTATGCCGTCCTTTTCTTGCAATTTGCTGCATTTTGTTTTATGGAGCTTTTACTTAAATCTAGATTTCTTCCAAATTTAGGAGGGTTATCCGGTATTGGGGGCGGCTGAGAAATTTCAGGGTGTTCTGCTGGGTCACCTGTAATAAAGTAGACATGTACTACACTTGGGCACATTTTTCTGGAAAAATAAATACAGATATTAATGAAAAATGAACTACAAACGTACACCCATATTTTCGGTTTATAAGCAGCCAATCGCCTTCACTGAGACCAAACGCCTGCCCAACATTGTCTGGTTTCCCAAGAGCGTTCTTGTTATTCTATATTATAATTTTAATGAGTTTACGAAATTGAAAAGCCCGATTCTATGTACGATGAACTTACCAACACTGTAAACACGTCTACTTTGTCGTTAATAGCCCCACAACTTCGGCAGTAATGCATAAGACTGTCATAATTGTAGTTGAGACCGTAATCTTTCATTGTACATTGTTTTTCGGGAATGTCCATTTGCATACACATTTCTTTGTCTTTAATGTATTGCCCTTTTGCTTCTATACTTGCATTAATACGGGAATATTTACAACCTGGGATTTCGGGATCAAAATTAATAGTTTTTGATTTATTTACCTTCACTCATATTTTTTGGGTGAACTTTTATAAATTTATCCCTGTCATTTCTATTGTGTTCATGAAACAGGCCTATAGTGTGCAAAAGTTCGTGAACCTGCATGGTAAATTATATTATGGCATATTTAATGTTTAACACGGATGTGATTATTCGAAGCATTTACTCTTACCATC
Source organism: Tomocerus maximus (assembly GCA_019776445.1). Taxonomy (NCBI): domain Eukaryota; kingdom Metazoa; phylum Arthropoda; class Collembola; order Entomobryomorpha; family Tomoceridae; genus Tomocerus; species Tomocerus maximus. The sequence continues at coordinate 853 of JABASH010002192.1, forward strand.
GAAGGCGGGTTACATTTAGGACCCAGAAATACACCTTGATCTTTATTTCTATGAAACCCAATGATTGCAGCACACATCATTTGAGAATTTGGATTGTCGACCAACCCAGGATGCATTAAAAATCGGATCCAATAGGCATCCTTTTTTGTGTTCGCAGGTCGAAAGTTTAAACAAGTATATTTGTGCAGGTAGTTTATAGCGACTCTTATTACGGGTCTCAACTCCTTCGCTAGAATTGATTGTCCAAAATAATTAGAAGATGTCTTATGAGTTATGAATTTTGAGGAAGCAAAAGCAAAGTGTGAGACATTTTGCAAATGCAAAATTCAGTTGGATAGAAAACGGTTTTTGGGAAATACAAATGATTTCAGTGATTATTTCTGCACCCTTTACATTGCAGATTAATAATCGATCAGAGAATTAGGTATGGAGTTCACTTACTGACGTTTTCAGAGATAACATACGGAATTGTATTATATGGCCAATTTTGGATGATATCCCAGTCCATTCTCTGATTGTCATATGATGGATATTTTATGAACATATCTCCGTCCTGCAAGTACTTCTCAGCTTTGAATTCCTCTATTAAAAAGTTTTAATAAAAAAGGATCTAGAGTTAATTTTTATGACCTTCATGATTTGAAATTGAGATGAGTAGGTAGTAATAATTATTATTAATTTTGTATCTGTACCCAGTACTTCCTGATCCGTTCGTAACATGTTCCCAGCATTTGTACTTACTACCAAAAGAAAAATTAGCCAGCTAAAGAAAAACATTTTCCTGCTAATACGGATCCGAAACAAATTGACGAATAAAAACCAAATTAAACTTATTCGCAGAACTAAATTTTCCTAGCGTAAATTATACAACACTATAATAATGCAAACCGTCATAAGCAAATTGGCATTAAGAGAAATTTAATATCCCAACTTTATTCTGTGCTAATGTTGACATACATCTGTCCACCAAATATACATAACCCAATAATTTCAAAAAAAAGAGAAATGCATTAATTCTATTATGTGTCAATGATAATTTGACAAGTAGAGCCATTGTCTCACTTATACAATTAAAGTTTTTCGGTTTTAAATAAATCTAAATGAAAAACATACAGTCATTTCCATACAAAGATAATTATATCGAAGCATGTTGTCCTACATCGAAACACGAAGCTTTCATATTTCAAAACAAGATACCCTGAGTGAGTGTTCAATCTACTTCACAAATCACATGATTTGTGAAGGAAAACAGGAAAACGTTACCTGCATCAGACTTTAGCGGTAAACATGATCGATATTACTTATAATATTATTTGCATACTTTACATGAAACTTTAAGAAAATACTGAGGAGACATATTCATGGTTAATTTTTTGTGATTTAATTTAGGCTATCTAATCAGAGAAATAGTAGGATTGACACTTGTACGCTGTATTTTGTAATAATTGTCGGCTGGAGATGAAGAAGGGCCTTTTGTCTGCTAAAAATAAATTAGTAACATGAATCTCGGGCTAGGGTTTAATTTTTGATGAACATTCTTTTAAACTGTTATATTCGATTTTTATTAATTATGATATAACATAAATTACATTTAAAGTAGACATAATAATATCATTGTCATTATAATATGAAGAATTGGACAGGCACAAGGCACCCAAATAATAATTTGTGGCAGAGTTTAAGTAGTAAAATTCAAGACCAGACTTGCAACTGAGGAATGTTTCTATACAGCTCAAGGCACTTAGGATTTCCAAGAGCACCGATATTTTTAACATCTTCTCCTTCAATAACATTTCGAACAGCAATTTCTACTTTCTTCCCACTTATTGTGTACTAAAAATACAGAAAAACAATTAGACCGTTTCATAAAGATAAATCACTGATAATTTTGATCAATGTAATGTCAAATTAGTAGTATCTTACTGGTATATCAGTGATAGGAAGTATTACAGCCGGTACATGTCTAGGCGATAGATGCTCTCTAATAGATTTTTTAAGCGTTTGCACCAAATCATCCGAATATTGAACACCTGGTGCTAATTTCAGGAAAAGTACTACCCGTTCGTCCGATTGTGATGAATTTCTTTGTGCCACGCAAACACTGTCAGCTATCTCCAGAAAACGCTCCACTAGATAGACAAAGAGAAAATATACTTAATACGAAGCTATAAAAAGTGCATAAATCAAACTTTAAAAACTATACAAAATGGAATCATGTAGGAACATTAGAAATAGGAATCTATCATTATCATTAGTATTATGTGGATATTGGTTAAATCAAATACTAATTTACTATCACACTGCAAATCGATCAATCTTTTGAATAGAAATGGTTAATTTGACTTACCAACTTGATATATCTCAGCACTTCCAAATCGTACTCCGTTAGGATTTAATGTAGCATCACTTCTCCCTAGCATGATAACTCCTTTTGTGTCTGGATTGACCATCATGAAGTCGCCATGTGCCCAAATCCCATTGAATTTAGCAAAATAAGCTTTACGATAAAGAACACCATCCGGATCATTATTGAAGTGCGTGGGCATGCTAGGAAAAGGCGTTTTCACAACTAACTCTCCTCTTTCTCCAATGACACTCCGTCCATCTTCATCGAAACAATCTAGATCACAACCGAGGTGGTACGACTGAATTTCCCCACGGTAAACAGGAATACTCGGGTTTTGCCCCATGAAACAACCGATGATATCCGTTCCACCTTCGAATTTCCACAGGGAAATAAAAAGAAATGTTCTAATCAAAATAATGCGTCAAATATGTTTATAGTTTGCATAGACATTGAATATTTGGCAGATTATGTTGATTGAAGAGAGAAATGTACCAGAAATAGATCCCAGCACAACATCTGATTTTATACGCTTGTAAATGAAGTCAAATGATTGAGGCTTCAAAGGGGATCCGGTTGAAAGTACCATTCGTAACTTTGTGTTATTTTTGTCTAAAGCTTTTAGTTGCTGTTCCGTCAACTCTGGGTTTTTTTGAATATTTTTTGTCAAGATATCTTCCTGAACAGAAATCCATTTGGCACTTGTGCCAAATATTGTAATTCCTATATCGTCGATGAGATCCCATAAGGCAGCTGACGGGCTGCCGTCATAAAGCACAATTGCACAACCAGTAATTAGCGAGGATATGAGCCAATTGTACATCATCCATCCAACCTTACAGTAACACAAAATAGAGGATGTAATATTAATTAATGATCCTCTGTGTTGAAATTGAAAATAGATATATCGGTCTCTTTCTAAGCATCTCATATAATATTTGACTGAGCGGAAGAGACTAGAACTTACAGTTGTGTAATAGAAAATCACGTCAGGTCTCCGGAGATCACTCTGCAGTAAATGCTCTTCCACGTGCTTGATCAAAGTTCCCTGCAAGAAAATCAATGTCTATATCCGTAAATGGCGAAACTCACTCACAAAAGTCAAAAGTTCATTTTTTGCCCAATTCCAGATCTCAATATAAAATACGTTGCAATTGCAAACTACATGTAAAAGCTATCAATCATATAACATCTGTGTCAATAATTTAGTACGACAGCCTCGACCTTGCATTTTCTATTACATAATGCAAACACACATATGTAACATCCTATACTTTTATCTGTTGTGCATGAACTCTACTTACAATCAAATGCAATTTATAAACCAATTTTTGTCACATGATTTCCTATTTCATCATTCATTATTCTGCTCTTACTTACCCCCACGGAATGCACCATGCACTTTGGCTTTCCTGTTGTCCCTGAAGAATACATGATGAATAATGGATGATCGAACGGTACTTGTTCATAGTCAATTTTTGTTTTCAAATTCCGAAAATCCCTCAAAAATTCTACTGATGTCATCCTACAAAAACACAATAATATGTTTTTTTTAAGTCAGATTTCGAATTAGCTTGAAATATAACGATTACATTTCATAGTTCATTAGCTTATATTGTTTCTTTTTTACATATCTTACCATGCTGAACTAGGAAATAATTTTGTGTCGATGTGAACATGTTCAATAAAAGGAATGACAATGATTTTCTCAACACTTGTTAGATCGGCGACGATTTGTTCCAGTTTGGAGATATTAGAATGGGTTTTTCCATTGTAGTACACCGCATTAACAGAAATTACAACTTTTGGCTCCGTTTGTTTAAAGCGCTCCACAACCCCCTGGAATATACAGAGTTGATAGCATTAAAAAAAGTTCTGCTAGATATGCTTAGAAATTAAAATCTGAAAATGTAAAAACCGGCGACAGCAAGTTTTAAAAAGTACTTATAGGTAGGTACTCCTGGAAAATATTCTCACGGAATCAGTATTTTCTCAAGTTAAACTCAGTTGTAACTAACTGCTTCACACAATGTATATTACCATGCATGCACATAAAAAGTCAAACTCATAATAACACGTTTTTGTAGGCACTAAATATTTACCAATCCATCCTGTAAGGGATCTCATTATTGTACCAACGCGCAACGTATGAGCAATAGAACATAGTGACGTCGTCTATTGCTTATCCAGCAAATTGTAATGTATTTAGGTACTCTGTTCTGTTCTTATTTTTATGAAAATGGTGGCTTCATCATTGTTTACTACACGAAGTTGTTTACAAGCTACTTCAACACTCTGTATGATAAACAGTACAATTTTAAAGCTTTAAAATTATGCTAACCGTAATGCCATAGTCCGGTGAAGTACATGTCCAAACTGCCCCTAAACTTGATGTCGCCAATAGCGCAGCTAGAGTCTAGAAACGAAAAACAGAAATCAGTGGTGTGGTCATATTTAATTTGACAGAGATGACTTAAAAAGTTAACCTCTGGAGAATTTGGCAGAATTCCTGCCACTACATCATTCTTTTTCACGCCAGCATTTTTTAAAGCGGATGCCCAAACTGTAACTTCAGATCGTAGTTGAGAAAAAGTCAATTTCTCAAGTTTAGGATGCCCTTCACCTGCAAAATAGAAAAGTAATTGCTAGAATTTATGGATTGTATCAATATTTGAATGATAAAAATTAAAGACAATTGCAGAATAATACTGATTTAGATAAATTGTTAATACTAAATGGACAGATACAATTATGAAGACCTTTTTCTTATTATAGGCTATATTTACATACTAACCGGGATGTCGCGTTTTCCTGGATGGAATAAACAACTACTTATGCTATACCATATCACGTTGCATGTCATGTAGTGGGATGTAAATCGTGAATGATAAAAAGCCGAGTTAGTTTTAAACTGTGAAATGCTAGTTCGTGACCTTATTGAGACATCTAGCAAAAGTTGTAAGTGTGTAAGTGCTAGTGATAGTTTGAATGATGCAATAGTTTGTTTTAGAAGCAAGAGTTAAAGTAAATGTTTGTTTTACATTGAGATTGAGATCAAAAGATAAAGCGTACCTTTGTAATACACAGCTGTATCTTCCTCATTCCCTTTCTCTAGTAAGTTCTCTGCAAAGTTGAGTTTAGATCCTTGAAACCATTTAGGCACTCTGTCAATAGGGATGCTTTCATCTACAACAGAGCCGTATGTCTCACTGTGGATTATATCACCCAAGTTCCAGACCTCTTCCCAAAAGGATGATGGACAATTTACAGACCACTTGTGAAGATCAAAGTAGGTTTCTGTTTCAACAAAAATTTCAAAATAAATAACAATTTTGTACAAAGATTTGTTTGCCTTCATAGTTCATAGACTTTACATCTGAGCATTTTAATGAAGTGTGTTACGATGTCAAGAAAATGAAAATAGGTTGTATAAGCAAGGGGAAATTAACAACGTGTAGAAATTAGAAATGCATTCAGATTCAAATGTTACGTTATGGTTGTGTTAATTCAAAATGTGAGTGATACAGATAATGATAATTAGTAGGTACCTATCCTAGTTTAAACGTTACAATTACAAAAGCGGACAAGATACCTAAGTGGAGCCCGTATTTTTCATTAACGGATTTTCTGAATTCTTCTAATCTGAGATTCTGCAGATTTTCCTCCTTAGGTGTCCAGAGTGGAAGTTCAGCAATTGCGTTTGACCCCATGAGTATTACTTTATCTCTGAACGAATGAAAATAAAATGAAATCGATACTTAGATTCAAAATAAAAATACATCTACGTTTTCAACTGACACTGATGTGTTAATGATAGAAAACAAACAGTGCGTCGAGATTTGTACAAATTAACATAAGCATTTGTATGTAAAACATAACTAGTCATCCTGGTGCGCAGTAATAATTTGTAACTATTGCTTTGTGTGTACCTTTACTCATTACTATTACTGTATTTTTAAGGTATACTCACTACACTACACACTGTTTGTAACATACCATATAGATATGTACCAACAGTTGCATGTTAGTAAATGGTATGTTGAATGTTATTGTTCGTACGATTCCGTATTATTATAGGATTATCCACTTTGTAATGCCAACACTCAACATTCCTTATTTAACTTACCTGTTGTTTTGTTTGTTAAGGTTGCTGAATGGTAAGTGAACCAGCGTATAAATGTTGATGAGATCTACAAACTGACTACAAAAGGATAAGTAATTCAATGTATTAGATGATGGTTTCGGTGTCTTCAGTTATGTTTATTTATGTAAGTAGTTGAGTATTTAATGATAGTGTTATGCAATTATTGTGTATTGAGAGATATCTGCTTTCCAGTTGAATTATCTCAGTTAGACTTCTCAAACAGAACTGAAAATACGTATATGTAGTCGGATTAAATGAAATTCTACTCTCTTAGGAAGAATGATGATTTCAAAGCAAGGTTATCCTGTCCTAAATGATATTATGCTGATATAGTTGCTAGCTAGCTGCTTAACTAAAGGCTGCATAATATATCCATGAGAATTGAACTGCCGACTTCGACTACCCATAGGGGAAAATCCTTTGAGAAAAACAAGTACTGAGCAACTCGTTTTTACTAGTATTATAAGGCCTGTATTTATGGGACATTTAGTCGTCATAGCATGAACAGATACACTTACTTAACACACACGTGTATTATGAAGTCAAAAAAATCAACTTCACACACCACAAGCTATAAAGCTAGATACTATCTTCCAATATCTACTTTGCTTGCAGAGCTGTAGTTTTCAGGCATGGTAATTATTCCTATGCATGACACACACACAGAAACAGCCAATACAATTCCAGATACTGCATATCACACCACACTAATCTAAGGTGGTATGCTAGAACAATTTATACCACTTAATTTTTATTAACTGATTGCTATACAGAAGTAACTGAGCAAAGCTGTGCTCGCTATAGGTATAAGAATTAAGCTGTGTCATTCTGTTCATTCATTTTTTAATGGAAAGAAAACAATTGAATTAGTAAATATACCCTTACTGAGTTCTATTACTCTTGTAGATTACTACGCATATACTCTGTCAAGGCTTCCAGTTCCAGAAACATTTTTCCTGCGCTGCTGAGAACTTTTCAAATCCCTTCTTAGGTAAGTACAGAATAAATCTGTACAGAGTGTTCACGTTCACACAGTTGTTATATAAGATTTCCAACAATGATATTGGATTTTCCGCCAGCATGACAAGACTTATAGAAACACAATATTACTGTGTTACGATACGCACTGACGAACCACTAGGTAGAATTTCAATGCATCTACTTAGCTACAAAATGGAGAACAGGACGATGTAATACAATATAGATAGAAATGCCGGGCTTTAGGACTAACAGTAAGTATTTAAGAACTGAGATGGAATACTGCATGATAGAAGTGATAAGAGAAGGTAGTCGCTATATTATACACTTGTAGAGTAGACATAGATATGTTTATTAACTTCATAATAACTTCTATTCTAAGGTTAGAGCCTTCCCCTGTGGTTTGTACCTGAAAACTATTTCCCCTGTGGTTTGTTACCTGAAAACTATAATGTTAGGCTGTGGCATAGTGATAGTGTCTTAATACCTGAGGTCCTGAGATTAGACTTGAATTTACAAATCTGAATTATGCATAAAATTAGCACATAATATTAGAAACAAGTTTAAAATATTATAAGGAAGCTCTCCTCAGAATCCACGATTTGTGCCCTGTTTGTTATACGATGTTTAGATTTAAAATGTCAATTGTTCATTCCACTTCGTACAGTCTATCATTAGAGTTAACTTTTCATAATTTCCAGATTTTTTAGCTACAAACACAGCATAGAAACATACAGTTTATACATAAACAAGAATTAAAAGTCTCTGACAAATACCAGTGAATGTTTCTACTGTACCATAGTAGTAACATTCATTTACTACTATACTATAATTAAATTATATACTTATTTATACATAATATTTATACATGTATACATAATGAATGTAAATGTGTTCTGCCAAATACAGCTTACAGCACGTATAACTACATCTGTAATTAAGTCCGGTCCCCAAAATTAGCTTTTAAGTTCCCTCGGTTGTGAATCTTATATTTACAGAAGTTTGTTAAGCGGGTTGGTTTCTATTTACTATTGTATGGACTCGGATTGTAAGGCTCGTGGCTGAAAGTTCGATAATCCTCAAGGCACTACAATATAAATGATGATCATGTTGGTTTTGTCCCATTTCGAGTGGAATCAATAAGGCCTCCTTGAAAACATAACAATTAGGTTAACTCTGAAAAGAGCTACTAAATATGTATATGGACAAACAAACAAAGGTGGTTGAATGTATACAGCATGGTCAAATGTAATACAGAATATAGGGATTCAAACCTTCTGTTGACAAAAGTGACGGAGACATTACACGATAAAGGGACACAGTGGGACGAGCCCTCTACAACTTTCTACTAACAATACTAAGTACATTGATATAAATGACGCCGTCACCCAAATGCCAACTTGTCTATCACAAAAGTGTACCGCGTTAGCTAGAAGTAGATCGCTCCACATACCTATTATACTATTATTGTGTGTCATTTTCGACAAGTGATATCTAAATGTGTATGTACAGAAGGGAACTCATCCGTATATGTCAACATGCGAAAAAGAAACGTAGAAAGTCATGGCAGAACTCAAACAGAGAATAATAGAATGTCAACTCTTTCGCATTGCCTAAATACCCCAACTAAACTTATTTCTTTTCTAAACTTATTGATGTGCGATACGAAGTGTGAAAATATCTCCTCTGATGTTGCACAACTACAGATTGTCAAATTGCTAACGTTTTACAACGGGATAAAAGCATGATTTTCATCTGAGTGTAGCGATGAGGTGGGAGTGACTACCAAAACGAAATGTATCATCGATTAAATTTTTCATTTCGAGAATGTTTTGGGATCAATGATTATGTAGGAGGATGTTTTAGGATAGCTGTGCCAAGTTTAATGCTGAAGATTTACCTAGCGTACCTGTATTGTTAGAAACATACTAATAAGAACTAATGAACATTAATGCGATATGCAGCATTCGACTTGCGTATGACCAGTTTGCTCTGCAAACTCTGCAAACAACGCAACGATATCTGCATCTGCATTAAATTAAATTATGATGCTTTCTCCAAAGCTTTCAGTTAGTTCGCTCGAGAAATTCTAACTAGGGGTTAAAGTTCCTACGAAGGCACTTCCTACGAATCAACAATGTACAGTAAAAGATTTTCGAAATGAATACAGTTTTCCTGTACTGCATTCTTTTTCTTTCAAAACTTTTATTTACTAAATTGTTCTAGATTTTCCATATAGATCGTTTTCCAACTCAAGCGAGTAAAGATAAGCACATGCAGAGAAAGCATTTTTCAAATAGGAAATTACAATTTATTAATCTAACACTGCGCTTAGTATTTTTAGAATTTTTTTCGGATAATCACAATCTGGAAAGGTAGATTTTGTAGCAACAAATGCAAATTGAATAAGTGAGATTAATTAATGAACACATTCAAAAGTACCTACCTCTGCTTATCAAAGTTTTCTCGACGAGTTCACAATAATTGATCCGGTTCCACTCTTCCGCTCCGGTAGAAGGGAAATCGAAATGAATTTGTAGGTATGCGAGCTAAAGTTTTAATTATGTGGTATTACCAGCTCAAGTGGATTAATGGACTTTATGTGCCTGCAAAGGAACATTGTGTATTCAGTAATAATAGCTTAATATTACCTAATACACACACAGACACACGTTTGTCAAAGACAGGAAAAGAGACGACCATTGCCGAAGCAAACGGAACCGGATCACATGCCGGGTACAGCATGTGACCATGTTGCTCCATACTCCTCTATTACTCATAGGCCCGAGAGTTGATTCCCGTTCAGATATCACACATAGGACATCATGCTATACAATCAGTTGGATAATATAATGCAGGAGATGGGTTGATGAGTGTTTGGCTTGATGCTAGTTACCCCACATGTGCTTTTTATGGTTTGCATTTTATGCTGCAACTCGAATGCATTATCAATAATAGTGTGCGTGTGGTTGCTGTAAGTGCACTACTTTGCATGCACAAATAAAAATCATTGATAAAGATAGCATTGTGTAGAGAGAGAAAGTATTTACATAATACCCCATTACATGCACGCAAGCCAATATCAAATGCTATTAAAGGAACCTGCTCCAGGGAAAGATATGCGAACATTTATAAGTTTTCGCTGGTGAGATTCGAGCAGGAGAAAGAAGTATATTACTTCTGAGTTAGTCATTCTCATCGATGCTTAGCGGGTAATCAATAAATAATCAGGAACTTGGACTTTCCCAAATGAATCACTGAATTTTCTAGCAGGTTGTTCCAATAGGGAAAGACTACGATAATTATTTTGTGATATTTAGTTGAGCTGAGGATACTGTTGCATGTGTTGCCCGTTTTCACTGTAAATGACATTACCACTTTGTCAAATGTTCTTTTAATTCATGTAGTCTGTCTCTACATTCTATAGTCTTAGCGAAGGTCAATCTGCTTTTCAAATTAGTTTTTGATGAAAATGGCCAAAATATAAATTATATAAACGTAAGTAGTAGTAATAAAGGCTGAGTTATCTACTTTATAACTTTAGAGAAACTTGAGAACAGCTTTTTCACTGAATGAATCGGCCAGGCATTTTATTCCAGTAATGAATATTGCACATGGTAACTGGAGGATATGAATCCATAGGCAGCCTTTGGAATTGAAACGTCCTAATCCAGTATCAAGTATCCTCAGATGGCTTTAAAAGGTTCTGATACAAGCTTTTTGAAATTTAGGTGAATTACGTCTGAGGTCATCCTTTCCCCAGAAGGAAACAATGATATTAAATGACAAACTGTATCCTCGGGTTAAGGGTCAGAAAGATTGAATTAGTTATTGGAATTTTGTGTTGCTTCCGGATGGATTGGACAATATTCATGGATTAGCACGTAACATTAATCCAGTATTTTCAGTACTGATAGTCACAGTCTTGATTCGTTTTGATATATTTCTGAGTAATTTTGTTAATGGATTTAGTACCTAGAGGTTTTGTTCTTTTGACTCCTGGTAAACTGCGTACAGTGGGTTTTAAAAAAGTTTACTCATTGTCATGCGACTAGAAATTGAAACTTTGTCAAGCCCACCATGATATTAATGCATGCCACTTCTATTCTTTGATTGAATTGAGCTAAGCATTCCTAAAAATCTCTTGAATTTAGGAATCCTGAAAAACATAAAAATTTTAAACAAACGCAGGTTATTTTCTGTTCTGAATGTAATTAAGTTTCTCCCGGACAGATCGATGTAGTGTCATTTTAATTTAATTTACTTTTGTCATCTCTGTGCTATTAATCATACTGTAGGATGCTAGAAAGGGCGGGTAGTTTATAATAGATCATTTTAATAGACTTGCTATTGTAAACCCAAAGTAATTGAAAAACTTTTAAGACCTACTCAAGTAAAGCTCTGCTATTAAATGGCAAAAATGAAAATGTAAATGAGCTTGTCTCTCCAGTAAGAACTTGGTTTCAAAGTCATATCAACAGTAGCCTCTTTATCCCACGCAGTGTCAGACTGAACGTCTTCGTATGCTAATGCGAAAGTTTATTTCATTCTGTTCTGTATGGTAAATGGCATCATGTGGAACAAAGAACTATTTTGGGCAAAAAAGTGCTTTTTCTTCCTAAAGAGAAAGTCATGAGTATTTTTGATAGCTGATTCTATTTATGTCTACGCAGTACACTAATCATAGATTGTCGAATAGAAGTTTGAGCACGGACGTCAGGGAATGCTTTTAGAGTCTACGTATATGCACATCTTTATACTTATACCGAAATACTGACTGTAACTCCATAATTGAGCTTCAAGATGCAATTTTCTCCATAAATTGATTTAACTTTTGCACAAAGAGTGCAGATATCAATTACATTAGCTCCACGTTTCTCCAAGATATTACCTCCTTCGTTAAGGGTATGGTACTGACGATGACAGACTCGTCTGTTTCTTCCTCCTGTCTCTGGGCAAAACTAAATTGGACAATTGACTTAGAAAACTTTAACTTATGTGTATTATACGTATCAACATTCGGTAAATATTGCGATTATTAAATTAATACAGATTACAGACCTCAGACCACAAACACAGATACCTCGCGAAGTGTTTGGACTTTTAAGAAAAAGTAATCACATAATAATTATTAGATATACGGAAGAATAATTGGTTGCAAGAAAAAGAACAGAACATACAGATTAGTGATAATGTGCAAAGCGCAAGGATAAGCGAGGAAAAGAAATCTTTAAAGCTATAAAAATGTTTAGATAAGAAAAAATACACCCTGCAAATTCGGTCGAAAATTGCAAGCTTGCCCATGTCTCTAATGTAATTTATACTTCACCATTTGGGTAGGTAAGCGTTTTATTACAATATGCTTGCCAAGTATTTGCATTCGATTCCCACATAAGCTAAGCATTTAATTTCGCAATCTATTTTATTCTCTCTATGTATGCAATTCACATTATAAAGGATTTGGAATAAATATATAAGCTATGCACCACTTTGATGATCATGTACTATAAATTACCAAAGCAGTGAGTTTTCTATATACAAAGCGCATAGCTAAGTGAAGTGGACAGAGAACTGGACTATCTTTCTTCTAGTGGATTAATTTAAGCTGAGCTGGTTGTGAATCCTTTTTCGGACGAGTCACCATCTCTATCAGTGATGTCAAATGAAGTCAAATTGAAGCTAGGCAAAGAATTTATTCTCTCAGATGTTTAGAGCAGTGATTCTCGGACGGAATAATTTAACTCGGAACAAACTGGCTGGCTGTCCTGGCTATTTTCCTATCGCTTTTCATAGTTTGTGAGTCTGCCAAAGAACTGGAGAGTTGTATGCAATAGGAACTCTAGCTGAATACAGAATGGAGCTACAAGCCCCAAATTCAATTGAGTCATGTCAAGTTTTCTGCAGCTACATGGCTGACATTAGCGTATTTCCAAGTTTTACCATATACATGCAGCTAGAAAATGTAATAAATACAATACACCACCACATTGAAGCTCCAACTTGTCGTAGGTACATTTTCTGTGGAGGAAGGAATGAACTTTAAAGATGAAAGAGCAGAGAGTTTGAAAAAGGCAAAACAGTTCACTTGGGTTTTACCGGCCAGAGGAAGACCATGCATAACAGTTGAGATTTGAGTTTTGTAGTAGCTATATTGCGTACATGCAGATAATACATTTGCAGAAGACCTATCTCCTCTATCAGTCAAGTTTATCTTGTGAAAAAGTAATCTTTTATAATACAAACCCTATTACTTCCACTATGTAGTAATACTTAATGGGAGCAATAAGGCATTACAAAGTTCCACTATCTGGACATACATGCCCTAGAGTAAGTATACAATATTATTTTGCGTTTTACAACCAGAAGCTACATATACTCTAAATATACTACTAGAGACAGAGATATTTAAATATGTATAAGTAGCGTAGATCGTAAATTGTTAATGTTAAACTTGACTTTGGGAGTCAAACTCTTAAACTTGGGTTTACGTCTCTGACATGACCAAAGGAGATATGAGGCAGTAGATAAAATGAATAGTTACACTGTGACTATCACCCTCAAAGGGATGCTCTTCGTTTGCTTAGATAGCATTTAGTTTAGTGTTTGTTCTGACTGCTCGATTAGCATTTTGAGTTTAGCTTCTCCACTTGCTGGATTTATCTCTGTTTAGATAGACACTCTTTGTTAGCATATATTTAGTGGGAATCAAGGGTGTGTATACTCTTTCACAAGACGCAATACATTAGCTATGGTACACTAACTGAATAGGAACTAATTAGAATGCCTATAGTTATCTGTAGCCATTTATGTGGGCAAATAAGCAGGGAGGACTAAAAGATAAGTTAGATATTCGAAGCAAGTCAGATAATAAGAAGAGTGCTTTTGCTACGTAAAGTTCAATTTGGAGGAGACGTCAGTATGCAAAGTGTATTTGAACAGCCCTTTCCATGTACACATTACACTCACATTGCAATATACCTAAAGATGTATTCTGTCCATTACTAAATGGTTACTGTTCTACATGTAATATCACTTTAGTATATAGCAGTGGCAGAGCAGTGTCATCCCTCCCAGCCTCTGTACTATGTAAGTAGTAAACAGAGTGGGCAAATAAAATTGCATTCGTTGGGCTGTGCAGAAAATTGTTGAACTGACAGAACTTACTTAACTCAGTGGGTTTTGGTAGCTATCTGCAGCAGGATAGACCAACCAGACTCCTTCGCAAACACTTTTACAACGTTCGATAACGTCCCAATGCAATTCTAAAGTATAAAATCCTTCAACTCTCAATCCAATACATATATTTTCCTCTTCAGTGTCGTTGCAGATGGATATTGTCTCTTAAGATATACCTACATAAGTGTACAACACACTTATTATTACGTGTTCAATAAAGCAATCTTCGTAGAGAGTCGGGACGATAGAGTCAAATTACAAAGAGCCTTTCAAAAGCCAATATTCCCTACTTGGCAGACAGCAAACACACATACAATACAAGACAAGGCCTTTCATCCTTATATGTCAAGTCCATCTTGGCTTGACATTCTTACTACAGCTGTGGAAATTGGAAAAGAGTAAGTCTTTCAACTAAATATGTATTAGCTATACCTCTTTATATCTTATTTACAATTACATATAGCTAATGCATACGTTTATGTGGAACATCCATGAAAGAATTCTCTAATGTAGAAGAGTCCTTTTTTTCGTTCAAAGGATTTGCAATTGCGACTTAAGACTTATCACGGTCATTTTAATGGTACATATACCACATATAACTATTAATAGCTATCAATACATCCGAAAACTCTATATGGAGTGAAATGATCATTTAAGTATAGTCGATTGCACAATCCGACTCACTAATAGACAACTACTACAGTAAATCTCTTACAAAGATTAAAAGATCCTAAAGGCAGATTAGAGCACAAGAGCTGCAATCACAGATTTCTTTACAAGTCTCAGTTACTCAAGTATTTGTAAATAAGCCTGTGTTTCTACAAGAACTAATCAGAATCTGTTGTGTTTTGTTATTCTGAAGAATAGAGGAGGGTGACAAAAACTTTGGTGACAGCACGTGCTCAATAAATTCTGAAGAACATTTTAACTACTTGAATAGTGCATGGAACCAAATGGCATAACTCTCAAAGAATTTTACTACAGAAGTAGATTGATATTTGGAGGTAGTAGAAGTATAAGAAAAATGTCTCGCTAGCAAAAACTACAGTAAATTAAAGCCATTCCCCTTAGGAGTATAAGATTCGTGTTAGTTTATGGTCTGATCTTAAAATTAGTAGGGAGAGGAGTCATTTCTGCTTAAAATAAAAGGGAAACTACTATTTGGAGCATATATAGAAATACCAAAGATATTAAAGTGAACTTGTATGCATTCCAGAATGATCATAGCTCGGGAGAAGAGAGTGCTCTGCAACGTCTTGGGTGGGATTGTGTAAATGAGGGGAAGTGCTGGGAAGTCTGTGGAGGAAAAGAGGAAGTGAGCATAGGAAATGCTTTGAACCGAAGTGTGCACAGATAGACTGTGTGTCTGACTCAGAGAGCTCAGTTTTCGTTCAGTTCACGGAAGAAGTAGACAACTTGTGTTTTGGGGCACTCGCGTTCTGTTCTGTCCGAATTGTGTGGACTAGTAACGGGAAAGTAAGTTAAAACTCGAATCGGAAACTTATTGTGTTATCCGACTCTACTTGACTTAGTTTCATTTCAGAGTTCGCCTTTGAGAAACTTGAAAAGTTACTATCGGGGTTTTCCATGAGTAAGACGGGTTTCGTTCGGCAGGTTGTCAGCTCATTGGACTGCATATTAAACTAAGAAAGTTTTTGGACTTGTGTCGCCTTACCTGTTTCGTTCCAGAACAGAGGCTAATGGAGACAGCATCGGCGTGATATAATGCAAGACCGGAAAGTAAAAGTGTATTTACCCGGGTTACTAGTACGCAATACCGTATTTTATATCAGTCTATACTAAGGATTAAGGGATAGAAAAGAAAAAAGTTCTGGAGAGCGAATACTTATTTTTCCAGAGCGTTTATTGCATTCTTTATGAATAGCAGGATCAGGAGAGAGAGGAGGATTATTGTGGGATATAAATTCACCCGTTAATATTTACAAGATACTGGAAAGTGCATTGGCCTAGTTGCTAAAAGAGTTCGTCTGACTCATGTCAGTCACTTGGTTTGAAGTGCATTTCATTCCTCAATAAAAGCGTGTGTTCAGCTCGATTGTTTGTTGTGTCATTTTATGTGAAAAGAGAATTGAAAGAAAAGGATTGAATCGACCGGCGACGACGGATATTAGTAATAATAAACTAGAGCAATGTTCAAAGAATAGTATACACCTCTGACTACTCTGTCTGAGTGCTAAATACTTTCTTCTTCTCCAATATAAAAGAGTTATAGATCTGATAAAACACCCGTGGTTGTTCATTAACCAGAAGGAAAACCATTTCTGCAGACACACAAGAGAGCTATATCTGACTTTGCTTAACCCTTTTGTTTCTTCATTGGATGGCATGTCGAGTTAAATTATCATCTCCTACGAAAGCTAAAGCAACAACCGCAAGTTTTGTGGTTGGAAATGGCAATAGCATCAGTCAAGGTAGCTGCACCTCAGAGAGTGCCAGTGCAGACACAGACACCAATAGTAATGTCAGTGTTTCTAAACTGAGTAAGTGGAAAAGTGCTCAGGGCTCCCATTCATCTGCTGCATTTGGATTTTCTTTATCACTCGACTCATCTGCTCCACACTCCAATAACACACCTTCCACACTGTCGTCAACACCATTCTCATCCTCCCTTACCTCATTTATTACTCCGCAAGAGGATCACCATACAATTTCAAGCAAAAATAATACAATGGCCGGGGATATTCGCGTCGTCGATGGCAAAAAACAGAGGAAACTCTGGACACTACACGGTAAACCTTTTATTTACTCCGAATGTCAATTACCATGCATTAACATGTTAACACTGCCACGCTTTTCTGCTTTCTGTACTAAACAAATCTGACCAGCAATTAAAAAATATTTCTGTGAATCTTGCAAAATAACATATGGGCTGAATAACAAAGCATGGATGTGTATGATTTAATGTAAAACGCAAGTTGCAGAGGGCTTGTGTACAGATTCAGGGGATTCATTTAATGTAAAGCTGGATGTGTGTGGGTGGGTTGAGCTTGTTTGTCTGGATTCTATGCTGAAGGCTGAATCTAAAGTTCCCTCTCCACTTGATTCGAGAGATCCACTATAGTCTAGACAAAGAGTAATATTATTCATTGTTACATCATATAAGGTGATGTTTGCGATTAAGCGTNTCCCTCTCCACTTGATTCGAGAGATCCACTATAGTCTAGACAAAGAGTAATATTATTCATTGTTACATCATATAAGGTGATGTTTGCGATTAAGCGTTCGTTGCTTTTTGTACATTTGACGAATCGTGGTGAGTATGCTCATGCTCTACATACTGTTTAGTAGGCGGGTTTGTTTTAGTAAACATAAAGCTTATGCGGGCATAGGAAACAAAAAAATCTATAACAAACAATGAAAATGATATGCTCTATGTGGATATACATGTGATTCATTTGTTTTTATGTAACCACAGATCGTTCTATGATGAGCGTCCACCTAGTGAAGGCTAATTTAGCAGAAGAAGGTTCGTTCAACGTTTTTATGCCTCTGATGAGATTTAAATTGCTACCTTCAGCAAATTGTAATGGCTATGTTAATTATGTGCTGATAGTAATTATTTTATAATGACGATACCTCAATTTCTGTTTCCCAGGATGTGAAGATGCTCAACTGGACGTTGCGAAAAAGCTTCTACAAGATAGTCAAGATGCTGCATCTACAGAAAATACACAGAGTGAGTGTGAGTCTCAATAAATTTACTTGAATCTAGTTTTTAGCAATCCATATGCATTTATTGTGGGAATCTATGATTGTATTACTCGAAATTCTAAGGGTGATGTGTTAGGGCGAACACTTTCGTTCTTGGCTTATACATTAATCATTCGATTGACTCTAGTTGTCTTGTCACATGTCTCTCCCTGCCTGTCATGTCATGAGCTCCAGTTTTACATCCATTTAAATTACTTCTTTGTATATTTGCATTACATTTATGTCCTTCATTCCAAGTAAACCTACCCAATAGCTATTTTGACAGAAGAGAAAACCATTATATAGACTCTAATCCTTTTTTGATGCGGATATACTGCGTTAAAACTGGCTTTTACAGGCTTTACACATAGTAATAACAAATAGTTTACTGCGGCACATGTGTCATGTTCAATCTTTAGACGGTTTTATGCATTGCTTGCTTACATATTCATTAAGTCTGAAACAGTTCATGCTAAAGCGGGATTGGACTTACCACGCATAGTATGATACACTAACCGACTATAATCTCAGTAAGTATTTAAAATACAATTTATGTAAACTATATTCCATATTTTGTACTTTTGGAATATCCTTACTGCAGATATAAAGCTATGCCTATGCAGGTGTAGAATAGAATTTCAGTTTTGTTATGTTAACCTGATTCTGGGGCTAGAACGAATGACGTAGATTTTGTTGGTTGGAAACGTGGAAGAGATAATTGTAACATTAAAACGTGAACACAACTTAACAACATACTTGCAAATGGTATTGCAATTTTATTTATTGCTTCATGTGAACCGAATGACTCGTCGTGTCATTCTGAAAATGCCTTATGCCCAAATATTTCGGAGATTATACTATCTGCATTGAAAGTAGGTCTACAACTGCAGGACAGTGAAAGATCCTATCAGGGAATGTTGAAAATAGGATTTACGGATTTCAAACACGGACCCAGAGGAAGCTGAGTCAACTGACACAGCTATTTGCATATGAATAAAAGATTAATGCGTATTGAATGTATTATTTTGCACAAGCACAGCTCAGAAATATTTACTTTTAGGCCATATACATTCTTGCATCATAAATATTGAGCAAGCATCTGTTGAGCATTGCATCAGTTTGATAAAAATATGGGTTAGAGAAATTTTGATTTTGAATACACACATGAAATACGATGCATGTAGAAAACTTGAGTTACCTACGATTGCACATTAGGGAATTATACATTCTCAATTCAAAATCGCTTTGCTTTTCTGTATGGTTGTAAATATTCGTGATTATCCTCCAGTGGAAGTTCCAGGCTACGGTAAATGTATGAATAATTTACTTAAATATGTATTATATTGCGATTCTGTTCGACCATGTCATGCATAAATGAATATATTGCAATAAATTGCATGTTTGTTCCTTTACATGGCCAAATTATATTACAGTTTAACAGCATACTGCAAGTTTTATTACGCATTTTTAGTTGTAAATACATACTTGTGTTATTTAATGGTAGTTAGTTTCATTATTTAACTCTTCATACCCAATTGTGTTGAGCTATTGCTACAATTATCACAAATCCAATTTTCCTAACTATAGATTAGTGAAAATCTAGCCTAAGAAGACTTATATTGTGTTAAAGTGGCCTATTAGGTGGTTCGTGTTACTTAAGAATTAAAAATAGAGTAACATGACTTGAGATTTTAGGAAAGCATGTGAAATGACATAGCGAATGTAGATAAGCATGCAAATGCACTAGATAAACGGAAATCCGTATTCATTGCTTTTCGAGTGTGTATAATAGCTAGATGACACGATGACAGGTACATAAATAGCTGTAATGCAGTAATATATCTTTCGCAGTTGCATGAAAGAATTCCGAAAGGAGCCAGCGATAGCGACTTTATGATTTGAAAACGCAAAATCCAGAGATTTAGTCCCTAAACACGTGCATCATTGTGCATGCTATGAAATCGTGAATTTCAAGGCAAACTGTTAGGTATTTTAAATGGGAGGATCTGCAATGCATTTACTGTATAGACTGGTTAGGTATAAAGGAAAGAGGAAGGCTCCGTGCTATTGTATAGTTGTAAAAGATATTGTAGTCAGCCTTGTCGGCCCTATTTGTGGAATGAAAATAAAACTGGATTTCCTTAACAATACAATTTAGAGACTGTCGCATTAACAGCTAGACAAGAGCAAGCCAGAACAACTGTACCGTAGACGACCCA